>CATIWR010363078.1:0-30753 GCA_949677035.1 Omphalea diandra
GATTTTACATCCGATTTTACCCGATTTCACCCGATTTTACCGATTTTAACGAGTCAAAACTCGATTTCACCCGATTTTACCACAAATCTGATTTTATATACGATTAAAATCGTTCACGTGATTTTGACTCGTAAAATCGTACGAGTCAACTCGCGATTTTGACAACTATGCACTAACCACTGTCATAGAAAACAAAATAGGAGTCTTTTGATAATTGTTAAGACAACTGATGGCACAAAGTTAAATAAGATGTATACGAGTTTCAAATTTTATATTGAAAACAAAAGGCACAAGAAGTTCTTAAATAATGATATGAAGTTCTATATTGCTAACAGGTGAGCAGCTGTAGCATCAGCTGAATAAGAAGAATGATAAGCAAAGCCTTTCTTATGCATCACTTTAGTGTTTTCTGTCTGTGAATTAACTTGCAAAGTACGAGTCGGTTCAATATCTAAATGAGCCATTGCAATGGACTGAATGATAAATATTGTATCCTTCAATAGATTATAGATTATTCCAGATACTGTTTTAGACTGTAAATGTTTAGATGTTGAGGAATTTGCGGTGAGTTTAGTTAGCACAGGCATAGATTTTAGTATTTCCAATAAAGGGTATTGTGTAATCTTAGTTTTCTTTGAAAGTGTATTCATCAATCAAGGAAGGTTGAGTTTTAGAATTTACACACAATACTTGGACCCATCCTTAGGTCAGATACTGCTTTTAACACGACTTTGCAATACCTTTTCTCATTTACTTGTAAAGCATTTATTGCACACTTGAGTTGGGGAACATGAAGCATTTCAGTTTTATTTATTTATTCTTTTCTACCTCATAATAAAATATTTTGATTTTTTTTGAGGTTTATTACAGTGAATTCTCTTTAAGTTTATTAATTGTGAGGATTTAGGAGGCCTAGGATGCAAAAGGATCTGGTTTCCAACTTCAGGATTTGATAATAGAAGTCGGTGCAAATTACACATTTTCAAATTACACTCTTCTCGGAGTTTAACACTTAGGTTAACAAAGAAAATGCATCATGACTAAATTTATTATTGAACAGCTATTTCAATGGTGAGAACAAATTTATTGCTTGAGCATATGCTATTAGACTTAGACCTTTAGTTGAAAATCTAATATCTGCTCATATTAGAGCTGCATCATGAATAGTAATTGGTGAGAAAGTCTAAGATTCTTTTAGCATTGACATTGTTCTTGACTATCATTCCACTGAATGTTGAATAGGATTGACTGTGCAGATGAAGAGAAATGACTGCACTATTAACAGAATCCTTGAGAGATGTCATGTTGCCTACTGAAGATTCTGGAAGGACTGTGTCAGTTAGAAGCATTGGATGGTTTGTGAAGTATCATATAGAAAGAATGATTTGTTGACATGTCTCACAAGATGTAACATTGCCACCACCACTTCTTAAGGTGGTTATCGAATCCTAGGAATGAGATGCCCATGGACATGTTATTTCCCGTGTTCTGCACTTCAATCTTCCAACAAAATTAGAATGTTTTTTGTTCCTGAAATCCCTTAGGATTCTATGAACTGATGGCCCTTCTACAGGATGCGTAAAATCCTTAGCCCTGCAGCAGACTGTTCATTGCATAAATTGTACTTGGCCACTGCTCAATGCAGAGTATATATGTTTGTCAAGCGTATCATATGTTTGATGTTATGTGCTAGTATTATGTTTTATTATTAATTTTATGCACGTGTTTTGTTTTTTGCTTTAAAATTAATCCTCTAACAATATAAAGATATTGCAGTATCGTGTGTGCATCATAAATAAAGATTTAAAGAAGATTCACAGTTAGAGAGAGAGAGAGAGAGAGAGAGGCAGTTTTTCCTATAATCCTTTTGAAGGTAAAAGAAAATATGTTTTGCTATTGTAGAATCAAAGTTGTCACCTATTTACTTGAATTACAGCTTGTTACCTATTTGTTTGAAGTAGTCTGGTCCCTTGATTAATATGCCTAATCTATCTAATAAGGATTTCTTCCTTTTGTAGCTATTTTAATTGGTATGTTAACTGTGCTGTTGTAATGCAGCTGGGCAGGAAAGGTTTGGAACATTAATAAGCTCTTACTACCGGGGCGCGCATGGTGTTATCCTTGGTATGCTGTTGAAGCTATTAAGGTTTATAAGATTGGCATATTTTGTTGAATTGTACTTCTTTTTTTTTCAAGTGTTCAAGCTTTGAAATATTCAACCACTCATTGAACCAATTTAATAACTTGAGATTTTCATGCGACATTGGTGCAAATAGAGTTGACATAAGTCTTTCAACCAGTGATTTTCGGTTTTGAATGTTTCATTCTCAAACATGGAATGTTTCTATCTGAAATGAAATTTCAGCGATTAATTTTTGTAGAGTGACTGCCGCAATGGTAGGGTTGGTCCTTTGTCACCAGAAGGTCATGGCTTTTGGTCATGAAAGACAGGCTTCTGCTGAAAGCAAAAATAAGGTTGTGATTGGCAGACAACCCTTCCTCAATCCCTGCAAGGTGTCAAATCTTGCACACAGGGGAGGCACTTTTAACTGTTTCAAAGTAAAAATGTAATAAGCTCACTCTTCAATGTGTGAATTTTTCGGTCAAAACATTATAGTTGTGTACTATTGCCAGACGTGCACATTTTGTGAATCAAGTGTTCACTGTTTAAAGAAGTCTTCCATGGAATTTCCAATCCAAATTCTAATTTCATGCAGATTTCTGAAGACCAAAAATGTTACGCAAGTACAAGGATTATTATTCTCAATCATGGACACGAATGATTTAAGAAAGGGCAAAATGAATGAAAACATCATTGATTGTGTATTATGAACACATATGTGTGGTTTTAGATGATCTGTAATGTGTAATTATTGTATTTTGAGGTTTGCATCAATAGGGGTTTCAGGTGCAGGAAAAAGGTGGCAAAGATCTATCATTCTTTAGTTGGTGCTCTAGTATGACACATCTAATTAAACCTGTCATTTGCAAATTCATAAAGCCAGATATCGGCTGCAGTTATGTTGAGAGGTGCCCATAAATAATGCCTGTTCTTTCATGGTCAATTCCACCATCAGTTACTTGGCAGAGAGTCAAAATAATTCAATTCACTTCTTAGATCAGGAAAATGACATGCTGAATTTTTCTAGAGTAAAGTGCCTGCAAATTTTTGAATGTGTTTTTCTGTTTGCATATTCTTGTGTCTTTCGTCCTTATTCTGCCATTGTTGCACGTTGATTGGATAAACAGTATGCCAAATTATAGTTATAGCAGTGTTTTGGCATGTTTTGCTGCACAAGCTTTCTTCTGATTGATAATAGGTGAAGATAGAAGGATAAAAATAACCAGAAATATGTTTAACAAAGGTTCTTTAGTTATTTTTTTCAAAATTTCTTTGAACCGCAGCATTGACAAAAATTGGTTTATTGGATATTCAACTCTGTAGTGATATTTTTTCCCCAGCAATATGTATTGATAATATAACCTTTATCTGTTTGTGCACTGATTTCATTTTAGTTTATGATGTGACTCGCCGAGAAACCTTCACAAACTTGTCAGATACATGGGCAAAGGAAGTGCAACTCTACTCTACAAATCAAGAGTGTATCAAAATTCTAATTGGAAATAAAGTCGATAGGGTAAGTTGTGGTTTTTACTTACTGTCCTTTCCTACTTCTTCCTCATGCATATATACACAAAATGCTGGTAATTATATCTGGAAATGAGTTCATCTTATTGTAGAAAATAGACACTTATTGTGTTTGTTTCTGCTGTCTTTTTTTTAGATTGTAGACTTTTAAGAAAATGTGGGTTGTTTTTCTGATGTAATTTTACCAGGATTGTGAAAGAGCTGTAACTAGAGAAGAGGGAATGGCTCTTGCAGAGAAGTATAAATGTTCATTTCTTGAATGTAGTGCTAAAACCAGAGAAAATGTTCAGCTATGTTTTAAACAGCTAATTCTAAAGGTACATTCTCATTAAAAAAAAAAAAATTGCATTTCTCTTGATCTCCTGAATCTTCAGTATTTTACAGTTCATCAGACATTGCTTATTCTTAGTTTATATGTCTCCTGGAAAGACAATGGTTTTCAAAAAACTCGCTTGATAGAAAGTGACTAAGTAAGGGTCACTATGACTAGAATTATTTATGAAGAATTTTTCGAAGCTCATAACTTTTCAAAATTTACTATGTTTCTCATAAAATAATATTACAGAAACTTCTTCAGTTCTATTTGGTAACATTGTTTTGAATGGATGTCCATTAATCAAGGCCTTAATTCCCAGTGATGACAGATTGCTTTACTGGTAATTATGATGATGTGATGAATCGTGTATGCATGTATTTCTTTTATTTGCTTTAATAGGAAATAGTGGTTTCAATGTTATTATTTTGAATAGAGTATTCATTCCTCAAAATTCTTCTCTGAATTTTGTCTTGACACTACCAGAACTATTGTCCCAGTAATTATTTTTCTGTATATCTGTCTGGAGGTAGGAAGTTATTTGTTCTTTGGTTTTAAAAACCATTCACATATGAAGCCTTTTATGCTACTGCTTGATATTGAACAATGTTTTATTTTATGAGTCACTCTGTGAATATGGACAAAATACAAACTTAGATTAGATCAGGCTTGTTTGTATAATTTAAGATATCTCTGGTTTTCATGGTATGCCACCAATGATAATTTTTCTCATATGAATTGAAACATGTTAACATTGGCTACTTATTATATGAATAATACTTGGAAGTCCAGGTTACCTTGTCTGGTTTTGATTTCTGATTTTCTTGGCTACCTTGTGGATCACGATCTGCTAGGAGCTGGTAAATTGTAATACCACTTGACATTATTACTCTTTCATGCTTGCTGTGAGGTTGCATCTCTGAACATCATGCTTCGAATTGGCAACATTTTTCGCTTGTGAATTGCACCATTGCTAATGGGGCGGTTACATGTACAAAATGCAGTGTGCCATTATGCCATTCAATCAAAGGAAAAACTGAAATAACGATCTTGTGGTTTCCAGGAAAAATTAAAATTTTCAAAGGCTGGTGTCAAACAACATAAGAACATTTAAGCATTTAAACATTAAAGTTTGCAGGTTTCTTTATTCTTGGAACCCTATTGGTATATGCTTAGCTTCTAACTTGATATATCTTCATATTCTGACCAGCCTTGTCACTTAAACAGATACTGGAGGTACCTAGTTTATTGCAAAATGGATCTGTGGTAGTCAAACAAGAGATTTTAAAACAGAAACAAGGATACCAGGCACCTCGTGGCGGTGGATGCTGCTCCTAGTTAAAATACTACAACAGTAAGGTGCAACAAGCACAAGTATTATCAAAATTAATGGAAGATCGCTGACAATTGGATGGCCAGTCTCTCGGACACTGTTCAGAGTCTTACAGTGTAGACATTGTATTTATACTGTTGTTAAAGCTTGATGTGGCCATTCAAGTAATTCTGGGAGGTTGGTTGGTATCATCTTTTCTTTCATTTCAATCCTCCATAAAATTTGGTTTTTGTTGAATCTAGTCTTTACAACTGTTAGAGATAAATATATTTTTCTTTTTTTTTTTTTTCTTCTGTTGTTATAGTATTTAGTTTCTTAGTGACATGTAAAGTTAATAGTCCCTTTAGTATCAAATGGTTTATACTGTTATACGGGTAGATGTTGGTTAGTATCAATTGGCTTATACTTTTGTCCGAGAGATGTATACTTGACCAAAAGCAGTTGTATAAACATAGCTGAGTTTGGGAAATGAATCTCTTGGTACTAGCACCATAATTTGCAAACATGTATCTACTCATTTTATTGAAGCAGGTAGCTACAGCCTTCTGATTATGCGAATTCTATTTGAACAATGGATTACTTGAAGTTGTGCTCAGGAACTGGCTTAAGATTATAAAGGAGGTGTTTTCATTGTTGTCAATTTTCCTGGTCCAGTTTGGATGGTTTTGATAAACAAAATAAAACATCTCAAATGGAGGCTAGAATATGAAAAATCTCAAATGGAAGTAAGGGTGATATAAAAATATGATCAGGTGATGGCTAGGGTTTCTTACACACAGACATGATAACTAAAAAAAGATTATTTTACTCTTAATATAATATTTGTTTAACATCTCCCCTCAAGCTCACAATGCTACAGTAATGCGAAATCAAGTTAGATTTAATGAACAAGTCAAGTCCGTAAGTTGCATGGTAAAAGTGACAAAAGGTAATAACAAAGTGTCAAGCTGGTAAAAAGGACAAAAGGTAATAACAAAGTGTCAAGATGAATAACGTAGCAATCAATATGTTTGATGTGTTCATGAAATACAGAATTACATGCAATCTGAATCTTATTGTCAGTAGGACGATGAAGTAAAATACCCATATTTTCAAGCAAGCGATGCAACTAACTAATCTCATAGGTAATAAAAAATATTTTTAATATATAAATTTTGAGTAAATAATACATGGATGTTCATCTGTCGATTTTGGTTCAATTTTTCATAAAATTGAATTAACTAAATTTTAAATTTATAAATCAAATCAAATTAATTTCTTTATGATCCAAATCCAATTTGATTCAGTCCCGTTTGAAATAATTTTTTAAAAAATATTTTTAAAACTTTTTTATATAAATTATATTGTTTTGATCATTTATTACTTTTTTATCAAAATTATTTTGATTATTTATACAAATGAAACTTATAGTATATTAATTATATATACATAGAGTATATTTAATTTAATTTTAAGTAAAAAATATTTAATTATTTAAAAAATTTTAACTGAACTAAATTAGTTAAAATTTTAAAGAAAAAACTAAACTAAATCAAAATTTGCATTTGATAGAATTAAAGCAAACCAATCAAATCAATTTCATTTCTCAATTCAAACTAAATAGTTAACATTTCCAAAATAATGTAATTTTTAAAATTTTAAATTTTTTAAAAAATAATTTAATTTTAAGTTGAACTATTTTGATCTAGTTTTTAGTTTTAGTCAATTTTCTCTTTTGAATAATTTTTTATTGACTAATTTTAATTTTAAATTGAATTGGACAACTGATCTATTCTCAATTTTATTGTTTCATTCTAATTCTTAAAATATTGTCTTGTAGGAATTTTTTTTCACCAATGAGGAAGATGTGTTATCCTACATAATGAGTTTGATTATAATAATGATGATTATGAAATAATGCATATGATTATGAAACATATAATTTTTTTTCTTATGCTAATACATATGAAATAGCACATAAAGAATTATAAATAGGACAATTTAAATTCTATGAGTTTTGCTTTTACCTTAGAACAAAAAAGACATAATATGGTAATAATATTTAAAAGAATTGTGGTATAATCAATTATGGATATGTGTTATGAAATGAATTTACTAATAACAATGATGATTATAAAATAATGCATCTTATTATCAAACATGTAATTTTTTTTATGTTATTATGTATTAAAAGTACACAAAGGAATAAAGAACGAAAAAAATTTATCTTCAGTTGAATTGTTTGGTCTCTTCGAAAAATAAAGAAAAAAAAATAGTCATGATATTTGAAATGAATGTAAAATTTATTATGGATATGTGTTATCATAAGTAATGAAATTGCTAATTATAATGGTGAATATGAAACAATGTATCTAATTACGAAATATGTTACTTTTTTATACTATTATGTATAAAAAAATACATAAAGAATTATAAAACGAGACAGTTAAGCTTTTATAAGTTTTACTTCTGTCTCAGAATAAAAATAAATGAAAAAAAAAGAGTCATAATATTAGAAAAGAATGTAAAAAAATTTATTATGGATATGTGTTATCCCACTTAATAAGCTTACTAATTATAATAATAAATACAAAACAATCTCATTATCAAATATATGCCTTTTTTTTTTTTCGGCTAGTATGCATGTAAAATACATAATGAACAATGAATGGGACAATTTAGTTTCTATATTATGCTCTCTTAAAATAAAAATACTAAAGCAAATAAAAAATAGTCATAATATTTGAAATGAATGTGATAAAATCTACCATGGACATGAGAGTTGTACTAAGTACTCGGATTACTAATTATAATGATAAATATGAAATAAAGTATTTGATTATGAAATACATTGTCATTATTATGATATTATGTATAAAGTAGTACAAAAAGAACTCTGAAATGAAACAAATACTTTTATTTTCATTACTAAAATTGTGCAATACTTAACTTTTAATTTTATCAAATATTATTTTAATTTATATTTTCTTTTTGAAATCTTCCTTTTTTTTTTTTTTTTTTTTACCTTACTCTTAATATAAGTATTGCATATATCCAAATTTCATATCTAAATAATCATGAAATTATTAACATTATAGTTTTTTAAAAAATTATTATATAGATTAAATTTGAATAGTTATGTTGGTTTATTAGAATATATACAACTCAATTTAATATTTCAATTTTCATAAATTTTATTAAGTTACTAAATTAACATTATATAGTACTTAAAAAAATTAAAATTATATAGTACTTAAAATTAAATTTAAAACATATAATAAGCATTTCAACTTATAATATTATCTATATGACATATAATGCTTTTTTTTTTAATGTCAGATAATTAAATAATTTACAAATATATGTTAATTATAAGTTTATTAACTATTTAATGATTTTATTTCTTAAATCTATTAATCATATCATTAATAGTACAAAGGTGATGTTTTCTCAAAAGAAAAATCTTAATATTTACAAATCTATTAAGTATATTAAATAAAATAAATAAATAATATTAATGTGCAGGAGTTTTGGGTGAGGCGGGAATTAAATCTTTCTTCTAAGGCGGGACACATTTTTCACTAAAAACTCATGGAATACAAAAAATAGATTAATATAAGTAAAAATAGTTTTCATATGGGCCCACACTACTCTTTCCACACGTGCTCATACAACTCATTCCGCACGTATCACTATGTTACTGTTTGGGATAGTTTGTCACTATCACAAGCATTTTCGTATCGAATATTATCATTGGATTGAAATTCTTTAAACATGAAATACAGTGTCTATCTATGGTAAGATATATATATATATATATATATATATATATATATATATATAAGAAATAACTCTTTTTTTACAACATTTTATTTCTATTTTAATTAGGATTTAGTTCACATTGAAATATTTTATATTAAAATAGTTTATGCATATACTTGATTTGAATAATAATTGGTGTATATATATATATATATATATATAGAGAGAGAGAGAGAGAGAGAGAGCTTTGAATTGGTGCAATGTAAACAATACAACATTCGGCCTTCAAGCATTTTTAGAAGATGATGTGACTCACAGTTAACAGTATTGTCGTGTTTAATGATGTGTTTGAATTTTTTTTTTTTTTAAATTTAGTGTATAATTTTAATAATTTTTTTAAAATTTTATATTCATTTTATTTACTTTAGTCATATAATAGTAATCAAAACAACCAAACAAAACTATAATAATAATAGTGTTATATTATATTTGACATTTATTTTTGAGATACATGATTTTATATATTATATTCCTTCATATTTTATGTTTTATTTATTTATTTTTATACTCACAAAAAAAATAAACCGTGAGATAAGAGGCCACACTGTTCATATTAACCCTCATCCCATTGTCCATTTTCCTTGAATGCCTCTCTATGATTCGAAAAATTGTATTATAACGCATAACAATTACAAATTCATGAACGAATCATCAAGAAAGAAACTTGGGTTTTCATGACCAAGTGACAGACTTCTACATATATGGCTCATAGAACGACAACGTGTAATGACCACTTCATTAGAATCACCAAGCTGGCCAACAGAACCATAGGTGGATTATTGGGGGCATTTAGGGGCCATGGCCCCCACAAGGCTTTTTTTTTAAAAAATAAATTAATACGATTCTTTAAAAAAATGATAAGTGAAAAGCTTCCAAATGAAAAGAAACGTATCGAATCGGAGAAGCCAAAAGGCATGGCTCCAAAGATTCTGAAAAAAAAAAAAAAAAAAAAGAAATAGATCGTTCATTTTTAGAAGGAAAAAAAAGAAAAAGAAAAGTCAACTGAAAAGCCTCAAAATCAAGAGACACATGCAATGCTAGAATTCGACAAAGCAAAGAACACTGAAATAAAAATAACTTATCCGGTAAGTAGTGTGGTGTATGAGATTGAGATAAAATAAAAAACAGAGACACCAGTTAATTGCCTCCTATTTTGAGGGTAAAATCGAAATATTTTTTTCTTTTGGATTTTTTTTGTGAGAGTTTTTTTGAAAAGTATATCAATCTCATTTGCATTTTTTTTTTACAAATATATGGAAGTAAAAGAGCAAAATTACAATCATATACTATGTGTATATTTTGCTATTGATTTGTTTTGGAATTGTTGATATATATGATGTTGTTGTGTTGATATACTGTGTTTATACTATTATAAAACAAAAAAAATTGACACAATGATACTGTTCTAATTGCCTTTTTCTTTTTTCGTTTGAACTTATTTCAAGTGTTTGTTCAAAATATAAATTTTTGATTCAGAAATTGTTGATTCAATTTGAGTGCTTCAAGTTTCATTATGGTTTAGCCAAAAGCCATTGATTTATTTTTCAAGAGAAAAAATGTTGATAATCTTAATAGTTCAATACCTTAACCTTCAAATTTAATTCATAATTCTTCAGTTGAAAAAGAGAACCAATTAGAATCTCTAAAAAAATTTGTTGAATATGAAGATCATCTTTGCAAGTATTGGAAGATTGAATCTAAAGAGTTTGATGTTAGTCTTTTAGAATGTGATCTAGGATTGCATCCTCAAATTTGAGAGTTCATTGTAAACAAAAGAGAAGAAGTAAGAAGGGTATATTTGAAAATAAGACCGTATCAACTTCGTCTAAAAAACTACCCTCTTTTCTGGTTTAGAAAAACATCAACACAAATTTTTAGCTAGTTGGTTTAATATTTTCCCTTTTTGGTTGGAGTATTCCAAAGAAAAAGATGTTGCATATTGCTTGCCATGTTATCTATTCAATAAAAAACCAAGTGAACATCTAGGTGGAGATGCATCAAAGTCAAAGGATTTAAAAATTAGAAGAAAGTAAATAGTGGAAAAAACAGTGCTTTTGTTAACCATATTGGTAGTGATCCATGAAGATTTGTTGAACCAATCTCAACATATTGACAATGTTATTGAGGTGAAATTCTCAGAGGAGATTTTGAGAAATATATTGCACCTAAAGACTTTTATTGATGCTATTCGGTGGTTGGTTGTTCAAACTTATGCATTTGGAGGGTATAATGAAACCATAAAGTCACAAAATCGAGGGAATTTCTTGAATTGCTTGAATTATTAACATCATGTAATAATGAAGTTGTAAAAGCGGTCTTAAAAAAAGCTCCATATAATTCGAAGTACACTTCACACCATGTTCAGAAGGAGATCTTACACATCATTTCTAGTAAGGTTTGAAACTATATCCATGACGAAATTAGTGAATGAAAATCTTATGTGATCATTGATGAGCCATATGATGAATCCAAAAGGGAGCAAATGGCTATTGTCTTGAGGTTTGTTGAAAAAGATGATTTCTTAAAAGAACGTTTCTTTGATTTGATTCATGTTAAATATACTACAACATTAACTCTTAGAAAAGAATTATATGCTACTCTTTCTAAACATAGTTTAAATATTCAAAATATTCATGGTTAGGGGTATGATGATGCTAATATGCAAGGAGAATGGAATGACTTATAAGCATTAATTCTCGATGATTGTCCATATGCATACCATGTGCATTGTTTTGCTCATAGGTTACAACTTGCATTACTTATTGCTTTAAGGGAGGTTATACCAGTTCAACAATTCTTTTCAAATTTATCTTTTGTTATTAATATTACTTACCGTTCTTGCAAATGACTTGATGAAATGAAAATTGCCAAGACTGTTGAATTTGCACATTTGTTAGAAAATAATGACCTTGAGACTGGGGAAAAGACAATCAAAATTTTACTTTGAACCGGGCTAAGATACTAGAACGGGATCTCATTTTTATTATGTATGCAACTTAATACAAATGTTTGGATTAAGACACTATCAGATGTGGGTCCACTTATTCTTAACGTGGAGATGCTGATGTTGCTTATTAATTCATGACTTCATTTGAATTTATATTCATTTTGCATTTGGTAAAGAAACAATGGAAATCATAAATGTTCTTTATCAAGCTTTACAACTAAAATCTCAAGATATTGTTAATGTTATGCATTTAGTTACAATTACAAAAACACTCGTTCAGAAATTCAGAAAAGATGGCTGGGATGATCTTCTTAATCAGGTGAAACTTTTTTGCCAACAACATCACATTGATTTTCATGATTTAAATGCTTCTATTATAGAACGATGAGGTTGTACATATCATCAACAAAACCAAATGACATTAGGGCATTATTATAGAATATTTCTTATTACAATAGACAAACAATTGTAGGAATTGAATAATAGATTCAGTGAGGAAGCAATTGAGCTTTTGACTCTTAGCACATCTTTGATTCCCAATAATGCTTTTAAAGCATTATATGCTAATGATATCTACAAGCTTGTGGAGAAATCTTATCCCCTAGATTTCACTGATCAAGAAAACGCTAATATTAGATTTCAACTTCAACATTTTGTTCTTAATGAACCTTGTCATCCAAAATTAATAGATCTTTATACCTTATATGAGCTTTATAGAGTATTGGTGGAAACATGAAAGTCAAAGGTTTATTATTTGCTTGATAGATTAGTTTGTCTTATTTTAACTCTTCCAGTTTCTATAACTACTATAAAAAGAGCTTTTTCAGCAATAAAGCTAGTAAAAACAAGACTTCATAGTAAAATGGAAGATGAATATCTTATAGATAGTGCAGTAGTCCACATTGAAAAAAAATTGCTTAAAATTTTGATTCTGACTTTATCATTGATGATTTCAAGTCATTAAAAAAGTGTAGAGCATGCCTCTAAGTGATTTATACATTCAACTGTAAATTATTTTACTTGAATTTAGTTAATGTGAAAAAGTTATATTTGTTCAATTTGTAAGTTGGCTTTTGAACTTAATTAATGTGAGCTACATGTGGTGTTTCATTTGATTTTTTAAATTGAAAATTATTGTTATAATATTAAGTTTGACCCTTTTAAAAATTGGAGTAAAGCTTCACCATTGAATAGGACTGAAGAAAACAAGGCTACAAATATCAGCTAAACTTGCTTGCCAGTTGCTTATATCTAAAGCTCCATAGCATTAATTTGTAATAAGACTGATACTAAGGACATCCCATTCCTTTTCTTTCCTTTCTTTGCCTCTTCTCTTTGTATTTTTTGATCACGACCTTAAGATGCAATCTTTTCCATGTATATATATCCCAAGAAAGACTATTTCCATTCCATTATATTCCTTGCAATAGATTGTGTTAGCTACAACATGAGGCTACTAGTGTTTGCCACATTGCTTGTAGTATTCGTCAGGGAAGCTAATTTTTTGGATATCTTCCTGGAATGGAATGTTTCTCTTAACACTACCATCATACCTGTTTCAGTTGATCAACCTGCATGAAATAATCATAAACTCTTATTATGTTTTATACTATTCCTTTCTTAATGCTAGTGGTTGCTTCTATATATTAAAGAAAATTTGGTTCACGTATGATTAGGTTATCACCATCAATGGGACCCATTTTCAATGCTACCACTAATGATATTGTCCATGTTAATGTTTTTAACAATTTGGATGAGCCACTTCTCTTTACATGGTATGCATAAGCTATATCTTTTCCTTTATCTTATGTTTCAACATTCAATGCACTTTTTTTCCTTATCTCTAAGGGATAGTCAAATACCATTATTTTTGTCAATGGATTAATAATTTAGTGGTCGAGTTGTTGTGAATGCTATGGGAGAATGTTTGGAGAACATGTAACCCTAAGGCATTGGACTTACTCTTCTACTTTGAATGATGTGTTTTGAATGATAACAAAACTATTATTTTGAAGGATAACAAAACTATAACAATACCAAGAGAAGTTCAAATGTTTGTACTTTTATTGTTTTTGAATGATTTGAACAGACCCGATGAATGTTAAAGGGGGGAATTATTGTGAGTATTAGGGGGAGAATGTTTGGAACATGTGACCCTAAAACCATATGAACATTAAAAGGTCAAGTTCAAGGGTGTTGTGCAAGTTCAACGAGCATTGAACATCTCCTAATGAACTTTGAACCATTCAAAGGACATTGAAAGATAAATAATGGACGTTGATTGGATGCTGCAAATTGCCAATATTCTAAACCTCACAACGGGTATTGTCCCTTTGCAACATGCATTGAAGAAGTGCTCTAGGTTGAGCTATGTTGGACCTCGACTCAAGCATTGATCTGGCTTAGTAATAACCATTGCGTATTCACAATAAACATGGAAAAAGTGTCCAAGCATAGGCTAAAGCTTCTAGAACTTGAAACGGGTGTTGACCCTTCTCAACAAGCATTGAAGGAGTTTCTAATAGGGATTGTGTATTGCTCAACGGGCATGGAAAACAACTGTGTAAAGTTTGAAAAATAGAGCACAAAGTTCAAGCTTTCTGAAATGAAGAACGAGCATTGTTCTTACTCTAATAGGAATTATCGTCAAAGCCAATGGGTATTGAATGATGAAGAACGAGCATTGAAAGTAACTGTTACAAGTTCAACAAGGGTTGATGAAAAACGACGAGTGTTGTCATCTCTAATAGCTAGTTTTACAAAAGAGCTATCAAATTGAACATCAATCATTTCAATAACTAGTTTTGGAGTTTGGTTACATAAGGACCATTTTTGAAGGTTACAAAAGTCAAAGAAACCTTGTGAACATCTTTGTACAAGCCTTTTGGTATTGCTTGTATATTTGGGTAGAGTGAAGATTGTTTTTCGTTACTTTTTTTAGAGTAGATTTTCTTGAGCACTAATAATGTATTCGTTGCCTATTTAAGAGGTATTGACACTGCTTAGATCTATCATTGTTAATGTTTGTAAAGGTTAGTATTATTCCTAAAAAAATACTAAGGCAAAGGTTATCCTTCAGCCTATAAAAGGGAAGGTTGTCCTTGAGGGAAGGTTGTCCTTAAGCTTATAAAAGGGAAGGTTGTCCTTGAGCCTGTAAAAGGGAAGGTTCTTCCTTAGCTTAGAAAAGGGATTTTGATCTTAAGCCTAAAAAGGAATAGAAAGGCCTAAGTGAAAACTTAGGAAGTGAAGTAGGTACATTGCTAAACCACTATAAAATCCTTGTGTTGACTTATGTTGTTTGCTTATACTATGCTTGTGTTTATTTTTATTTACAATCCAATTCATCTTCCCCTCTATTGGGTTGCCACATCTGCCACTCATTCCAATAATTAAGATGAGCCTAACCTCTTTTGAAGCTTAAGTGCATGAGGGATACGATCATGGCAACCGGTAAGTTTTCTTCCTATGAAAGCTTCCTAAAAAATGGACGTACTCAAACTAAAGGAAACAATATGTTAATGGAGTTGATGATCATTAAGAGGAAAGGAGGAGAAAGAGCTTAATGAATTTCACATCCACAAGTGATGATGAATTCTCCTGCAACAGAAGGATAAAAAGGAGGAAGGCCAAAAAGAAGGTAAAGCTAGATATCTAATGGCCATGGACGAGGAATCAAATAGGGACTCTCCTAATGAAGTATGTGAACTTGATGATGATATCAAAAACATGTTCATAGTAGAAAATCTGATTAAGGACCTAAAATCAATAGATAATGACTTAGATAAATCATTCTCTAGAAATAAGATTTTGAGCAATGAAAATGAATTTTTGAGAAATGAAATTTCCTCATTTTCTAAAATTAGAGATGAGCTTTTAAATGAAGTTGATTGTTTTAGAAAAGAAAAAAAGGAACTATTTTCAAAAGCACTTTTCTTAGACTCAAATGAAAGAGAATTTTCAAAACTGAATATTAATGCTTTGGAAAGAGAAAATGAAGAGTTAAATTTTGAAAATTTTTTTATGAAACTCTTTCCAAGCAAAATGGTAGTTTAAAAAAGGAGGTTTTGGATTTGAAAAATTTCTGTTTAAAATTTTATTAAAGGAAAAGAAAAATTGGATTTACTGTTGGGCTCTTTAAAGAGATACTAGTGTGAAACATGACATTAGATATATATGTCTCTTCCTCCGTGTTGGACTAAGTTGTGCAAATCTAAGTCAAGACACTCTTTGGATCTTGACAATATAGATTGAAAGGTTCTAATATCAATTTTAAGTGTTGTTTTTGCAGATATTAAGATAAAATCTTATTGGGAGTTGAATAAAAATGATTAGAAGCAAAAACTCTAAGTATGAAAATCTGCCTTTGAAATTAGCAACCGCGAATTTCGAAGTGAATGCGAATTTTGAAAAAAAAGATTTGTTGAGATTCAAAATTCATGACGCAAATTTCAGTGGCGACCTCGAATTTTAGAAACATCTCCATGTTAGACAGACGATTTCACAGTGACAATCACGTTCGGAAAGGAAAATAACGACTGCGAATTTTAAGATCCATTAGAAAGATCTAATGGCTAGTTTTTGAAGAGACCAATGATTTCATGCCACGTGGACTAGCCGTTAGACACAATTCAAAATTAGCGATGCGAATTCAGTCTCAAATGCGAATTTCGTATGATGAGCATTTAATGTAAGATATGCCTAGCACAACTTAGAGATTTAGGCATAGTTTCTTTGTAACGTGTCTTTGGTGGTTATTGCCTATAAATATACCACCAAATAGACTTAAATGTAAGAGGATAACTAATGATATGTGTTGAAACTCTAGCTAAGTTAATTCTCAACTTTAACTTTTTTTTTCTTTATACATAGTTTGGTGTGAGCTTTAAACACCTTGGGTTGGGTTTGAGAGTGAGCCTTTATATAAAAAACTCTCATTTAGATTTGAGAGTGAGCTTAGAAAACTCTTGTATAGGATTGAGTGTTAGCCTTATAAAAACACTTGTAAGGTTTTGTGTGAGCCTTGGGAAAACACTTGTAAGGTTTCGTGTGAGCTTAAACACTAAGTTGAGTACGAGCTTGTAAAACACTAGTGATTGAGTGAAACACCCAATTGGTGAATTGAGGAATGAATGTAGGGTTGGTTAATACTCGAACCACTACAAAACTCTTGTGTTCATTCTTCTCCTACTCTTTCTTTAATCTTTCATATTTGTGAGCTTCCTCCAAAATCAAAACTTCAAATTTGCCACCAATTGAACCCCCCCTTCTTGGTGCACTAAGGCCAACACTCCACTTCTAGAAGTGTGTTTGTTAGAGAGTCACTTTTTAGAACACCTCGTCTCCAAGGTGTTGAATCACAAAACTCTTCAAAAAAGGCTAATACCAATACAAAGCCTTTGAGCACAACACTAGTATATGCATACACTAAAAAGACTAAGAAAAAGGCTAATCGTGCTTATATGTATGCATTTAATAAGCCAAGAAGGCAAAATGTTCTACGCTATGCACCTAGAAGAAAAATTGTACATGATTACACTTTCAGTCTAGGGTATATATACAAAAGTCACATATGCATGATCATAGTTGCTCACACACTCACTGTCACAAGCTAAGGGCAAATCATGCCTTTATTTATGGAACTAGGATGTCAAGAATGTAAGGTTCCTTCACATTTTAAGCATAAATCCTTTAAGATGTCGCCTCATTCTTGATCTAAATAAGGGCTTGAGAAAACATTTGTTTGGAAATGCTTTTACTGTGGAAAATATGGGCATAAAGCATACTTTTGCTATGCTAGATTGGGAGATGAACATATTTATGCTGCTAACCCCTTGGACCCAAAGAAAATAGGTACCAAAGAAAATTTAATTTCGGAGGTTTGGAAGCTTCTCACCCTCTACTCAAAATAGAGAATCAAATGGTGATTGGAGCTATAAAATTTGAAGAGGAGCTAGAGTTTTTTTTAAAAAAGATTTGTATTTTTGGAAAACACAATAATTGGTATCATTAATAGTAATGTATCTCTTTCTCTCTTTTTATTTTGTTTGTCATGTTTATGCTGATGGGGAGTTTGAATTTTGAACTATCATGGGTATCAGTTGGAGTTTTTAATTTAGGAATCTCTAGCAACTATCCTTCCTTTCTTGCTTTCCTTAATTTGTGAAGAGAACATGTAACCCCAAGTTATGTCAACTGAATTTGTGTTTAAATATCTTGGGTGATTTGTTAGAAGAAAGCATAAAGATAGGGAGAGTTTTCATTTGTTGTTTATTCAGTATTTTTGATACCATTATGTTTGCTTTGTCTTTAAGAAAGCTAGTTTAGATATTAGGAAGAGAATGTTAGTATGTTTCTAAGGGGAGAACATTTTTTTTAAGGCTAGAAATTTTGTATATCTTTTTGTCATTGCATAGCATAACACTTGGTATCATCAATGTTTTTAACATTCAACATTGGGTATCATATGTGGTACAACATTTGGTATTTTATGTAGCATATTTGGTATTAAGCCTTATGTTTTTGATATTTAGTATCAAACCTTGCATGTATGTTTCAATATTTGGTATCAAGCCTTGTGTATATATTTTGATTGGTATGTATTTTGTTTAGTATCTTCTTTATAGTGTTTTGTTTCAATATTTGGTATCCTTTGTGTATTTAAGCTTTGTATTTTTGGAATAAAAACATTTTGGTTTTGTCATCAGACAATTTTAGTTTTGTCACCATTCAAAAAGGGGGAGATTATTGTGAATGCTAGGGGGAGAATATTTGGAGAATATGTGATCCTAAGGCATTGGATTCACTCCTCTACTTTGAATGATGTGTTTTGAATGATAACCAAACTATGGTTTTGAAGGATAATAAACAAAGAGAAGTTCTAATATTTGTACTTTAGTGTTTTTGGATGATTTAAATAGACTTGATGAATGCTAAATGGTGAGATTGTTGTAAGTGTTATGGGGAAAATGTTTGGACAATATGCCACCCCAAGACCTGATGAACATTAAAAGGAGAGATTGTTGTGAGTGCTATGGGGAGAATGTTTGGACAATATGCGACCCCAAGACCTGATGAACATTAAAAGGAAAGATTGTTGTGAGTGTTAGGGGAGAATGTTTGGAAAATATATGACCCTAAGACCCGACGAGCATTAAAGGGCGCTAAACCATTCAACGAGCAATGAAGGATGAACAATGGACATTGATTGGATGCTACAAATTGCCAGTCTTTTGGACCTTACATCGGGCGTTGTCCCTTTGCAACAGACGTTGGAGAAGTGGTCCAAGTTGAGTTATGTTGGACCTCACCAAGGGCATTAAAGTTTCACAATGGGCGTTGATCTGGCTTAACAACATGCATTGCATATTCACAACAAACATGGGAAAAAATGTCCAAACTTGAGCTAAATCTTCTGAAACTCGAAACGGATATTAGCCCTTCTCAATAGGTGTTGAAGGAGCTTCTAATGAGCATTGCAAATTGCTCAACAAACTTGAAAAGAAACTGTGCAAAGTTTGAAAAACAAAGCATAAAGTTCAATCTTTCTAGAAATGAATAACGAACATTGTTCTTTCTCTAACATGCGTTTTTGTCAAAGCCAACGAACATTGAATGATAAAGAACTAACATTGGAAGTAACCTTTATAAGTTCAACGAAGGTTAATGAAGAACAACGGGTGTTGTCATCTTTAACAACTAGTTTTGCAGAAAAAATGTCAGACTAAACATCAAATGTTCCAATGACTAATTTTGGAGTTTGACTACATAAAAAACATTTTTGAAGGTTAGAAAAGTTAGAGAAACCTTGTGAACAAGTGTGAACATTTTTGTAACTCTTTATGCAAACATTTTGGTGTTACTTTCATATTTGGGTAGAGTGAGAATTGTTTTTGTTACTCGTTTGAGAATAGATTTTCTTGAACACTAATAGTGTATTTGTTGCCTATTTAAAAGACATTGACACTGCTTGGACCTATCCTTGTTAGTGATTGTAAATGTTGGTATTTTGCCTAGAAAAATACCAAGAGAAAAGTTGTCCTTGGGTCGGTAAAAGGGAAGGTTGTCTTTGAACCTGTAAAAGAGAAAGGTTGTTCTTGAGTCTGTAAAAGGGAAGGTTGTCCTTGAACCTATAAAAGGAAAGATTGTCCTTGAGCCTATAAAAGGGAAGATTGTCCTTCAGTCTGTAAAAGCAAAATTTATTCCTAGCCTAGAAAAGGTAATGTTTTGTTCTTGAGTCTGAAAAAAAATAGAAAGGCCTAAGGGAAAACTTGGGAAGTGGAGCAAACACACTGCCTAACCATATAGAATCCTTGTGTTGACTTGTGTTGTTTGCTTATACTATGTTTGTGTTTGTTTTTATGTATAACCCAATTCACCCCCTCTTGGTTTGCCACATCTGTCACTCATTCCAACACAAGTGTGTATCTCATTATGGTTCAAATTTTTAACATCACCTTTTCTTTATTGCCCTTTCCAACACGAGTGTTTATCTCACTATAAAATCCTTGTGTTGACTTGTGTTGTTTACTTATGCTATATTTGTGTTTGTTTTTATTTACAACCCAATTCATCCCCTCTTGAGTTGCCATATCTGTCACTTATTCCAACACGAGTGTGTATCTCATTATGGTTCAAATTTTTAACATCACCCTTTCTTTATTAAATTTAAATTTACCAAAAAAAAAAAAATCCACTCCTTATGTTGAGGTGATGGAGTCTTTAATAGAGTAAGATGGTTTTTGGTGTAGGAATGAGATGCGACAAAGGCTAAACTCATGGCAAGATGGAGTTTCTGGGACTAACTGCCCTGTTCAACGTGGTACAAAATAGACTTATGAGTTCCAGACTACTTTCCCTCTATAAACTTTCACAAAGCTGCTGGAGGATTCGGTCTTATTAGAGTCAATAATAGAAAAGTGATTCTTATCCCTGAAGCTGAGTTTGATCTTTTCAGTGGTGACTAGTATTATGATAGTTATAAGGCGACTAACTTAATGAATGTTATCTTTTCTCTTGAACCATTTTTTTAATATATATTTTCCTTAATTTGAACGAATTTACTTGGTTTGGAATTGTGATAGAGCACTAGAACAATGATGGATACACTACATGAAATTATTCCTGATATCATTCTGATGAACGGCAGAGGCCCTTACGGTCATCAATTAACAAAGGCCTATGAGTCTTTTACTGTCACAAAAGGTGCTATACCTCCCCCAAAATTTTTCCCTAAAAAAATAGCCCGGTGCACAAGACCTCCCTACTTCTTTTGCAGAGAGAGGCTGTTTCCATGACTTGAATAACTATTCTGTGTATGTGTCATGCAGGAAAGACATACAGGTTCAGAATAGCAAATGTTGGAAATACATTTAGTTTCAACTTCAGGATTCAAAACCATAAAATGGTTTTGGTTGAAACATAAGGGTCTTACACCAATCAAATAGCATTGGATTCACCTGATGTGCATGTTGGTCAGTCCTATTCTGTTCTTGTCATAATGAATCAGAATGAAGCTGATTACTACATCGTTGCAACCACTTTGCTGCTCAACATTACTGCTTCTAGCAATCTTGTGGGTGTAGGAGTGCAACACTACTCCAATTCCCTTGCACAAGCTAATGGTCCTCTACCCCCAGGGCCTGATCCCTTCGATCTGGGTTGGTCAATCAATCAAGCTAAATCCATCAGATGAATTTGGAAAAAAAAAAATTTCAATTTGGTGCATACACTCAATCACTATACCATTAGTCTAATAGCACACACCATTTCGATCACTAGACAAGTAGTCTAATAGACAATACCATTTCATTCACGAGACAAGTAGTCTAATAGCAAATACTATTTCAATCTTCAAATATTTGGTTCATAACTTTCCCTCTATTTAAAAGCACAAATTTTGAAAAAAATTAAATAAATTGAATTCTATTTTATCAATTCTCTTATTTGAAAAAGATACAAGTGATAGAATTTAATTCTTTCAACTTAATAATAAAAGATTTTAAAAGAAATAGAATTTAATTTTCTTCTTGTTAATTAAAGTTCATAGTATTAAAGTGTTTACTTGAACAAATGAATTCTATTACTAATTGAATTTAATTCTTGCATATGATTTGTTCACTTTCTTTCTTAATTACTTGGTGGAACATGACAACAGGAGCTGCAAGGCCTAATCCACAAGGAACTTTCAGTGCAACAAATGTTACCATGTCACAAACCTTCATCCTAAAAGGCTCTAGTGCCAAAATTGAAGGGGCAATTCGCTATGCTGTCAACAATGTGTCTTATCATACTGTGAATACTCCACTGAAGCTTGCAGATTACTTTGTCAATGGGTCCAACGTGTACCAACTAGATTGGTTCCCAGTTGATTATGTCAATGCCGAGACTGCATACAGAATTTCTGTTGTTAGTGGAATTCATAAAAGGCTATATTGAACTTGTGTTTGTTAACAGATTGGATGTCATGGATGGTTGGCATTTAGACGGTTTCGGATTCAATGTTGTAGGGTAAGTATTCTAATCATCTGATTTCCTACATTTTTTTTTCTCGTCTTGAGTGAACTGGTGAGATTTGAACTTGCATCCATTCTTAGACAATCTCGTTTTTGTCACGATATTAAAACACCAATTATCAGATTCTCACATTGATTAGGAGTGAAGGGGCTAATCACAACCCTTCTCGGTCGCCCACATTGAAAGAGGGGCAAAAAAAAAAAAAAAAAAGCCGTGAGCCAGAGCAGATAGTACTTGGAAATGAGTTCATACATGTTCTTGTTCTTGACTGTCAGGTTTGGCAATGAAAGCTGGGGACCGGAAGCTCGCAATACGTTGGGTCCAGTGGTTCCGTCCACTGTGCAGGTATACCCAGGAGGATGGACTGAGTTTATGCATTTCTTGACAATCCTGGAATGCGGAACCAAGAACTGTACATTCGAGTCCTAATCCTGCCAAGGAACGCTCTCCACCTGCTAGTCTACTCCTATGTGGTTAGTGCAATTTTCAGAAACATAAATTCTTATTTCATGTATCTTTTTTTTCCACTCATTATCATTTTTTGTTCCTGATGTGAATTTTGTCTATCTGTAACAGGTATCTTTGGTGATACGGCTCCTGTTCCTGCTCCAGCTCCATGGACAGGATGGTAAATTGGTGGACTGCTAGATTTGATCAAGTAATAATTCATCTAATTAACATGACTTCTGAAGGTGTTTCTGCCCATATGCAGCTCCTGAAATTTCGTGATTTATTTCAGTCCATAAATGTTGACATGTAATTGTTATAGCCGAGTCCAAAACGGACTAGGAAACTAAGAAAATAACAAATAAAAGTATAGTGTATATCAAACTAAGAAATTTCATAATCTCATATGACTATTGGTTTATTTATTTATTTTTTATGAATATCAAAGTATTTAGAAGTATATTATTATTATTATTATTATTGAGAATGGAATGGTGGGATTTAAATTTTAGTATTTACTCGTTCAATTTTACGATTAAATTAACCCATCAATGAAGAAACCAGCATATTATGCATTTAATATTAAAAAATGTTCCATTAGTATGCTATTAACTAAATTGAAAAGCTTAGACTGCCAGTTAATTGTCGGTTTTAGAAAGCTGACCATTACTTAGAGACTAATAATTTAATAAAAAATTACTAATGTTCTAATCACCAATAATTCAACTTGATATTAAGATCTTATTTGGTTAGAGACTCACTTACAGAAAAATAATTTTTTAAAAAAGTAAAATTTTTATGCATTTTTAATTCACATATTTTTTCATAAAATAAATCAACTTCATGTATGGTTCATTAATTAACTTTTCATGAAGTATATTATAAATATCATTCACGTAAAATTATTATCATATTAAATGAATTTATTTTAAAAAATAATTATAAAATATTTTAAATAATATGTCTCAATTTTCTTAAAAGAGTTGTAGTTATTGACTTCCTCTCACTGAGTTATTATTTCTTTCTTGAAAAAATTGAATGATCACTTTAAATAAATTCAAAAATTACATTTTCTCAAAAGCTACACTAAACTTAAACAACCCCTAACCTGTTGAGAAAGATGTGATCATATCAGGTTCAAATCTCATTAATTAATGACAATCCATCAAAGATTAAATAAACAGAATTATCCTAATAATTTTGCAAGTAATGTCAACACAAGATTCAACAACCTTGCCATCACTCTTAAGTTACTTACAGAAAATGATAACATATAAATCAGAAAGTTTCTAATCATGAAAGCTATACTTCAGTACCCATGGAATGTGGAGCAATTAGAATCCCTAAAATATTGGAGAAAATTTCTCCTAATTACTCGACAATGAGTGAATACTTACACCAGAGGGATTAATTGTTTGGGTCAAGTCTTGATGCATCTTCAAGAGATTAACTGCTAGACGAGATCAACTCTTGAACATCATTCATTTCTACTGGGTATGTCTTTCGGTCTTCACTTTTTTCCCAATTACTTGTTTTCTCATCCTTTTATTTTTATTTTTTTAAAGTATATGTGAAATATTGGTTGTTTTATTCCTTTTTTAATTGATTTTGATGTGGAGATTTCATTCTATCGAGTTAGGATATTGAATTCTTGTTTCTTTGAATTCTTGTCTATCTTCCATGATTACTAATAACTTCACTGAAATATGCATGGCAAAAAGATTAAGAGGGGAGGAAATTTTATGCATGGCAAAAAGATTAAGAGGGGAGGAAATTTTATTTAAAGGGAAGATAATGGAAGAAAGGGGAAGAGAATGAGAAAATCTCATCTTGTCTAGTTTACCAATTCAAAAAAATAATTAGTAAACAAAATGGAAGAGAAATGTTTTTATGATTGCGGGAGGGAGGAGAAGAAAATTATAATTAATGAAAGATAAAAAATATTATTTTTTATATTTATAATTAAGAATTATATTTTAAATTGAAAATATAAAATTATTTGAGGAAATAAAATTTCCTCTTTTCCTTTAAAAGTATTTTTTTGAGTTAAATTGATTATTTATCTATAAACACACAATATTAATAGAATGATGTGTAATATTTAGATATATCAATAAAAAATTCATTAAGAATTTAGCAATATTTTAACATTAATAATGTGAAAATATTAATGACTAATTGCGATATAAATACAACATTGTGTTTAATAATTTTTCAAGATTTATAAAAGAAAATTATAGTAGGAATAAAAAAAATATTAATCTCAAGATTTATAAAATAATATTATAGTAGGAACAAAAAAAATATTAATCTCAATAAAAAATAATAAAAACATAAAAAGATAGATCAGCTATAAAAAAAATAACATTGAAAAAGTAAAATGGAAAAATTGATTTATTAATTTAGAATAGGCATGATATAAAAGATAGACATTAATTATTTTTAAATAAAAATAAAAATAAAATAGAAATTAAGGTATATGAATAGAAGATAAGTAGCATATGTGTATGATTTAATTCTCATTTAATAAATATATTGGATAAAATATTTTTCTGTGTAAAAAATAAAGTTAATTTATTATATTTAAAATTTAAAGATATGTAATTAATTAAGTTTTATAATAAATATTAAATATTTATATAAAATAATAGATTAATTGGATTCTGAAAAAACATAAAATGGGTTGAATTTTTGTGTTATATGATGTACTTTTAATATCAAAATAGTGTAAAGTTACTGGATTTTATATTATCACAAGAATATCGGCACTATACAAAAGTGGGAAGGTTACCTTTTTATATGAAAAGAAAAAGTTAAATAAGGTTTATATTTTTCAGTCAATTTTGTTTTTGGGGTATAATTATAGTTAAAAAAAAGTAAATTTGAGTTTAACTATATTTTTTTTAAAAAAAAAAAAAAAAAAGATTAGGGACTAAGGTTATTCCTATCAATTTTTGTAATGATTGAAATCTGGACATGGATAGAATTTAAAAATTAAATATGAAATCTCTATAAATCAGAAATTATAAATCAAATAGAATTTAAGATAAACTCTAACAGATCTGTTTATATTAAAATAATGATTTAAATAGGTTTAGAGACCTAAAAAGTGCAAATATCATAAGACAATTGTGTCGATAATAAACAAGGTTTTAGTAGCAGAATTCAATGCAAGCATAATCTTTTTTTAGGATAAAATATTATAAATCAATAACAAACACTTTATTATTTTCAGAAACAATTCTAGATATCTAGAAGTTCGACTATAATGGAAATCTTTGATTTAAAAATCACTATTTATTTGTGATACTAAAATAATAATAATAATAAAAAAAAACTGTGGTCCAAAAATCAGTGTCATATTGTATTTGTAACTTTGCCTAACTATATTTTCGATGTCTTGATATTAATTGGATCCAACTATAACATTGTGCTGAATAAAACAATGACAAATACAGTCCTCAATGCATTGAGCTACCTTGTTTTATCCTAGTTACTACTCTTATTTATCAGAAATTTTCTCTTCTCCTCAGCTTCACCATTCTGCACTCCCTACAACGATGTTATACCATATTTTTTTGAAGGGTTTCTGGTACTAGTGCAGGTTGTGCAACACCTCCAAAGATGGCAGTTTTTGGTAATCATTCACCCTCACCACAATCACTCCAACTCCTACTTGCCGCGAGCCTCACACTTGTAGCTGCTGTCAACGGTGCTGATATTTTCTGTGACTGGAGAGTTGCTATTGACACAAATATCAGACCATTGTCAGTAGACCAACCTGTTATTACCATCAATGGAATGTTTCCTGGACCCCTTATCAATGCCACCACAAACGACCAAATTCATGTCAATGTCTTCAATGATTTGGATGAGCCTTTTCTACTTACATGGTATGCAATATTTCTGCTCTTTTGTTCTCTCATATTATTCTTCTTCTATATTAAATTTAGGAGGCGTTTTAGTGCATGAGATTTTTTGCTCACCTTCTGTAACATGAAGCAAATACTTTCTATTGAATTACTGTTGATTTTGTTAGGAAAAACTGAATGAACGATCAACTATTAAATTATTAGCTTAATAGTTTGTTAGGAAAATACTGAAGGGTGGTGAATATGGTGTAGGAATGGGATACAACAGAGGCTAAACTCATGGCAAGATGGAGTGTCAGGAACAAACTGTCCAATCCTGCCTGGTAAAAACTGGACTTACGAGTTCCAGGTTAAGGACCAAATTGGAAGCTTCTTCTACTTCCCATCTCTCAATTTTCAAAAAGCTGGCGGAGGATTTGGTCCTATCAGAATTAATAATCGCGTAGTTATTAGTGTACCCTTTCCCAAACCAGAGGCTGATTATGATCTTCTAATTGGTGATTGGTATCAGAAAAGTTATAAGGTAATTTACCTTTCATTTTTTTTAATCTTTTTATTTGATTCTTTAATAGAATGGTATCAAATTTTAAATCTTGATGGAGTTTTTCTAGAGAAGAAAAAATGATCGAATTTAATATTCTAAGAGATAATCAATAAACTTTTTTTCTAATTTAAATGTGTTTTCTAATCTATTATTATTATATCTCTCAGAAATGTATGCTATACACATTTACAATACAGCATAGATTTGTTATCTATTCTTATAAAATTTAACATAATAGGTTATACCCACTAATTCTATTGTATTATGGTAACAGGACGTTAGAACTACGGTCCACTCTGCCAATGATACTCTCCCTGATAAGATGCTAATGAATGGCAAAGGCCCATACCCTTCTTCCAAATCCTATGAATCATTCACTTTCACACGAGGTAGTGAATAGAAGACTGCGAAAATTTCCACTTTCTTAATTTTAGTTGTTTGTACTCTAAGATAAATGCTTTGACTACTAAATGTCTGTACAAATTTTTATTTATGCTATATGTAGGGAAGACATACAGGTTGAGAATATCTAACGTGGGTAGTATATGGAGTTTCAATTTTATGATACAAGATCATAAGATGTTGCTGGTTGAAACGGAAGGATCATACACTAACCAGATAATATTGGACTCTCTAGATGTGCATGTTGGACAATCCTATTCTGTACTTGTCACAGCTGATCAAAAGGCAGCTGACTATTATATTGTGGCAACTCCTAAAATGGTTAAAGCTAATGAAACCAACAATGTTGCTGCTGTTGGGTTGCTACATTATAATAATTCTACCTCAAATGCTTCTGGGCCACTTCCAAGTGGACCGGATCCTTTTGATCTAGAATTCTCCGTTAAACAAGCTGAATCGATAAGGTAATTCATATTTAGTTAATAAAAGACTTTGGGGGAATTAACCGATTTTTTTATTAACATGTATAAATATTTCTTTACTATTTATATTTATTTTTGTGAAGGTGGAACTTGACCACAGGAGCTGCTAGGCCTAATCCACAAGGAACCTTCAATGTATCTAATGTGACATTGTCACAAACTTTTATTCTACATGGATCAAAGGCTAAAATTGGTGGTGAATTTTTTTATACAGTCAATGATGTCTCTTATATTACACCCAATACACCATTAAAATTGGCTGATTACTTTGGAAATTCATCTGATGTTTATCAACTTGATGTTTTTTCCACTAATTCAACAAATGGTAGCCCAAAACATGGTGTTTTTGTTGCAAGTGGCAATCATAAAGGATGGATAGAACTTGTATTCAAGAATAATTTGGATTTGATGGATTCTTGGCATTTGGATGGATTCAGTTTCTTCATTGTTGGGTAAGTATTTTAACTAAATTTTTATGTATCACTTTAGTTTGTTTCAAATAAACAAAATATTAAAAAAAATCATTAACTTATTACACACTTCAATATTAATTTGAATGATCTCTTAAAAAAATAAAAATATTAACTTGATTGATTATGTATTTTTCTTAGATTTAATATTTTGAGTTCAACTCTTTTGATCTATTTTATATTCCAAAAAAAAAAAAAAAAAGAATATGATTGATTTAATCAATTCAAACTCACTTTAGTTACGGTGTTAAATTGGCATCTATGTTATTTCACATCAATCCATCACTTTTAATTTTTCACTCATATGATTGCTTTTATCATGTACCTAACAAAAATTGATTTGATTCTTAGATTTGGGGATGGAGATTGGACAAATCAATCACGCTCTAGTTACAATCTTGATGATCCTGTGGTTCGTTCCACAATTCAGGTACTTTCTCTTCTAAAATATTATCCAATAACTCTTTTTTGCTTAACTTTATTTCCTTTTTATCTCTGTCATGAACATAGATTTAACATAAACAAAATATCTAAAAATTATACAGTTTCATGATTAAGGTGAAATTTTTATGACAAAGTAATCACAAGTTTTTTCTAAAAAAAAAAAATTACTCGGCAGGTGTACCCTAAAGGATGGACTGCTGTTTATGCATATCTTGACAACCCTGGGATGTGGAATTTGAGGTCACAAAATTTAAGAAAATGGTATTTAGGCCAAGAGCTCTACTTGAGAGTTTATGATGCTGACCCAAATCCTGCTAAAGAGAGACCACCCCCAGATAACCTCCTCTTGTGTGGTAAATCCTTTGTTCAACCTTTTTTTTACATTTTCCCATTCTTTATTACAGTTGTTATTTATGTTGTAATTAAACTTTGTAATTAATTGTT
The DNA here is from genome assembly GCA_949677035.1 of Omphalea diandra. Taxonomy (NCBI): domain Eukaryota; kingdom Viridiplantae; phylum Streptophyta; class Magnoliopsida; order Malpighiales; family Euphorbiaceae; genus Omphalea; species Omphalea diandra. The sequence continues at coordinate 29,661 of CATIWR010363078.1, forward strand.
TAAAGGAAACTTCAACACTCTAGCTCCACCGCCACCGCCACCGCCACCGCCACCGCCACCCCCAGCACCTGCTGCTCCGACCACTTCTCATGCATCATCAGGACGAATGTCATGGTAATAGTAATCTACATTATGTGAGGCAACAAATAGGATGCAATATTCTTTTTTTAGATACATGTTTTAGATGACTCAATCTGGTTTCGTTCATTTCCCTCCATTTATGTTACTAAATTTAATCTTTCAAAAGATGCATATTTTCTCTTAAGCTAATACTCTATACGTTGGTTTTGTGTTCTATAGGTTTCACACCATCACGATGATAATTGTTGCATTTCTCTACAGTGCGAAATTCTCCTTGGCGATTTCTTAATTTAGAATTCATTTTTCTAGGAATTTGTTAGGATTAATGTTACAGTCAATCTATGTTATGTATATCATTTTTATGGGTCTCGTATATTTAGAGAAAATATCAGTCTCTGTATATATTTATGTTTCTTAAGATGTGGTAACCCTAAGAGTTAGGGAAGAAAGATTTTTGTTCGTGAAACTTCGAGTTTTAATAATATTCTTTTATGATAGCATTTTTCTTTAAGGTGTGACAATAAATTTCATTCATACAATAAATAAATATAAAAAATTTTGACTTATAATATAAATTAAAAAAATATGATTCAACTTAAATTAGAGTAATTTTTTCTTGTAAAAGTACAACTATAATAATAGAGCAATACTTAATGCTATTTAGAAGAAATTGAATGGATAATTTATAGGTTAGGTAATATATGCATGCATCCAAATTATATTTTCTATAAATTAACCTATCTATATCTCTCATTTACATGAAATTTTTGTTTTAATCATTTTTTAATTTCTAACTCGAAGTAGTGTTGCACACCCTTATATTATTGAGCATATTTTTATTCCATCTTATATTTTGAGCTAATCACGAGTTATTCATCATAAAAAATGAATTGGACATAATATGGTTACACTTGGCGAAGAGTTATATACAACTAATAGTTATGAGTTTTTCATCATTAGAGTAGCATACTTAATCAAGTAATATATATATATATATATATATATATATATA
>CATIWR010363085.1:0-61585 GCA_949677035.1 Omphalea diandra
TTCGATATTTTATATATATATATATATATATATATATATATATATATATATATATATATATAAGTAAAGGAGATTTACACCTAATGATTCCTTAGATTCAAAGGAATAATTTTTCAGTTTAAAATCTACATTGTATCTATGCAAACTTTTATAAGCTTATTAACTCAGAATGTTATAATTATTAATCATTAACATTAGCATAATAAAGAGGTTAAGGAATCTATTGAAATATTAGGTTTATCTTTTAAGATAAATGCTTATTCAATATCACATTCAATACATGTAAAGTTGGATTTTAGTTTCAATCAAAATTTTCTATTTAATTATTTTGTAGCTAAGATGTACTTATGATTCTAATGGTGTGTTAAGAAGTAATTAGTAGTATTTTCGTCTTTTGAATGAAATACATGTTTTTTTTTTTGGTAATGTAAATATAAATGCATATATAAATATATAATTTTAGATTTTTAAAATTTTTATAGAATTAAAATAAAATTATTTTAATTTTTATAAATATTAATTTTATATGAATAATTTTTTTAAAAATACTAGAATCTTTTAAAATGAGTAATTTGAAATAGAAAAATTACCTAAATGCTTTTTTATATTATTTAATATATACAAAATAAACCTAATTATTTAACTTTCTATAATGTTATATTCAATACTAAAGTTAATTAAATTATCATAAGTAATTTAATAATATATATTAAATATTTTATAATTATTTATTATTAATATATAGTAAAAATATAATATTTAAAAAAAATAAAAAATATAATAGTGATCAATTTGAATAGATGACTTGTCGACAAAAAAGTATGCTTTGGCTATTATATATATAGAAGCTTATAAATTTTCAAATTTAATTTTATTTTTAATAGTCCTTTCACATCTTAACATCAACAATTAGCAAAATTTTACTCTATAATTTAATAATAACAATAATCAATATTTTTCACATAATTTAATATTAACAAAATATAATTTAATACATGTAAATTAATAATTATAGTATTTTAAATTTAAAAATTATATTTGCGTGGAAGATATACTATTTTATTATATTTTTCTTTATTCAATTTCATATTTAAAATATTAAATATACTTTTATTAATCATTTCATAATTAAATAATAATAACTAAATATGATTTATCAAATACTTAAAATCTATCAACTATCAACAATAAATATTAATTATGTCCAACAACTATCTAAATAAATCTAAGTATGCTCATGTAAATAAGAACCTAAATGTAAATTTAAATGTTATTATCTTAATACTAATTACATTTTGGAGTAGTACATTAAAGAGTTTAAAAATTAAATTTTTAGAAAAGAAAAATTTATTAAGACTTAAAATTTTGGAAAATAATTATTAATAAAACTTTACTAAAACATTTTTTACATAAAATCATAAATGAATGATACATTTAATCTGTTCTTGAAATCATTGAGATAACATATTTAACTGAATTTAGAAAATAAAATAAACAAATATTTTAATGTCATTATCCTAAAAAGTATAAAATTAATAAATATATATACAAATAAATAATATATAAATTCATATGTGCTTGCTAAATATAATATAAATTCACATGTACTTCCTTTTGTCAGTTGGACTTGACATTTGCTTATTCAAAGGCTAAAAAAAGGTACGTGTTAAATGTTTAGATAAATTCCAAAATTAGTAATCAACATTTAAAAAATATGACTAAATGTTTAAAACTATTTTCTTAACTTTTAATTTTGTTTACTATTATCTATTTTATATTCATCACTATTATATCAGTTTATATTTTATATGTGTTTAATTGACTTTTTAATAGCTAAATTATGTGGTTAGTACTTTTTAATCGCTAAATTATCAAATATGTTTTATTTATTGATTGCTTATAATCAATCACTGATGATTAATTATTAGTCGTTAACCACTAATCACTTATTATCATTTTCTCTAAATTATAAATTTAACTTCGAAATATAAAAATTAGTGTTTAATTTTGTTTATCATTTTCTATTTTCTATTTATCATTATCATTATTATATCAATTTATATTTTATATGTGGTTAATTGACTTTTTAATAACTAAATTATGTGGTTAGTATTTTTTAATCATTAAATTATTGATAACTGATGATTAGTTATCAGCCATTAACTACTAATCACTTATCATCTATTGCTAAACAAATAAGCCATAATAATTTCTAGATATATTCCAAAAAAAAAAAAAACGTTGCCCAGCAAATATGGGTGAGTATGTTGTATCCATGGACCAGCATCCAGACCCAAAATGGTCCATCTCCACAAAGCTAGGAGATTTATTACCTTTTTACCGCCTTGAAGCACGTGGTTAAATTAATCCCTCAACTTACCTTCTTAAACGCCATTAGCGGCGTACTCTAGTGTCCCCTAAATCACACATTCTAAAATGCGCAAGGAGTAATCAATACAGCCCGGCCCTCTCCCTCCCCCTCCTCCTTTTAGGAATTTTCTATTTTTAAGGACTAATCTGAATCACAATAACACCACTATTAAAACGCAGTGTTTTTCTAGGGAGAGAGAAAAATTCTAGAGAGAGCAGCGGAGAGATTTATGGGTTGTTATTATTATTATTATTTTAGGTTAGTTCTGAAGTTGCAGGTTTTTGGAGTATCGTGTCGGGAAGTGTCTGAATTTTCCGATTAAGAAATTATTTAAAAAAAAGTTTAATAATTTTATTGTTTCCTTTGTCGTAAGAGTGCTAAGGTCTCTCCTCCTTTCGAGTGTATATATCGTATCTTATGTATATAAATGTGTGTTGTATGGTTTTTGTACATGTACAAGACATATATACACTTACATACTATATATAGGTAGCTGTTGCTTCTGCTGCATCTTCTGTAGTATTGAGTTAACCAAGAAGAGAAATTTTGGGCTTAAGAGACAAAGAATTGTGATGGGTAGGTGTCAAAATCTTTTGTTTTTTTTTATTCTTGTGCTCTGTTTCTTGCTTTCTTGATTTGTGTCAAGTCTTGTTCTTCTGGGATGTGTTTGTTAAGTTTTTGAAATGGAAGTGATGGGTCTTCTGTTAATCTCTCTCTCTCTTTCTTTTTTTTTTTTTGAAATTTATTTCCTGTTGTTTTGGAGATGGTCGTTTTAGTTTATAACAGAGTCATTTAAGGAATTCAGTTATAATTGCTTCTTTTTTGCTTTCTTTTTGGGGTTTTGGTATCTTGTTTTCTCATTGGTCATGGTTATTCTCTATGGACCTCTTTTTCTATGTTTTTATTATTGGATTTTTCCCCCTTATATGCTTCTTTTCATCTATTTTTATCTTTTTAACAGAGGTCAACATGAGCTTTTCACATGATATGGGTGATGAATATGAGAAACTCTTTAGAAGATTAAATCCACCCAGGTTTGCAATTTATTTTCTTCTTCAATTCCAGTGAAAGAAAAGTAAGTGTTGAGATTTACACTTGTTTGTTTAATTTCCTATTTTTTCAGGGTTGTGATCGATAATGAATCCTGCAAGAATGCTACTGTTGTAAGGGTATGTTTTCTTTCTGACCCTCCCTCTCTCTCCGTTTATGTGTGTTTGGGTTGGTGGGTGTACTTATGTCCTTAATTTTTGGTTCTCTTAGTCTTTCTCTTTTCCTTTTATTCCCATTTTTGGTGCTTATATGATTTTGTGATGCAGGTGGACAGTGCAAATAAACATGGAATACTTCTTGAAGTTGTCCAAGTCCTTACTGATCTTAACCTTATTATAAGCAAAGCGTACATATCTTCTGACGGCGGTTGGTTTATGGATGGTGGCGATTCTCCTCTGTCTTATTTTTCAAGTTTTTTTTTTTATTACATTTGGAGTAGAAAATTGATTTTGAGTTTTTTTTTTCTTTACTAGTTTTTAATGTTAGGGATCAAGACGGAAACAAGATTACTGACGAAGCAATTCTAGATTATATTCGCAAGGTGAGTTCTAAGTTTGCAATCGTTCCTATCTTTTTACGTTTTGTTTGTTACCCTATACAATAGGATTCAAGCAGATCTGATTTTTTTTCAGTCTCTGGGCCCAGAATCATGCTTCATATCTTCTTTGAGATCTGTTGGCGTTAAACCATCTATGGACCATACTGCAATTGAGCTTACAGGAAGTGACAGACCAGGATTGCTATCTGAAGTGAGTGCTGTACTTACCCACCTAAAATGCAATGTTGTTAATGCAGAGGTGTGGACGCACAATACAAGGGCTGCAGCTGTGATGCAAGTTACTGATGAGGAAACTGGGTCTGCAATTAATGATCCAGAGAGGTTATCTAGGATTAAGGAACTTCTCTGTAATGTACTCAAGGGTAGCAACAAATCAAGGGGAGCTAAGTCTGTGTTGTCTCATGGGGTCACCCATACCGAGAGAAGGCTTCACCAAATGATGTTTGCTGATAGGGATTATGAACGAGTTGGTGCTGAGGTCTTGGATGAGAAGCAAAGGCCTAATGTGAGTGTGGATAATTGGTATGACAAGGACTACTCAGTGGTGACCATTAGGAGCAAGGATAGGCCAAAACTTCTTTTTGATACTGTCTGCACTTTGACGGACATGGAGTATGTAGTTTTTCATGCCACTATTGACGCTGAAGGGCCTGAAGCTTATCAGGTGTGCCTTCTATCCCTTCTGTATTTCCTTTGATGTATTAAGTTGCTGACCATGAGTTTGATTTTTGCCTAATTGATTTTGTGACTGCTTTTGTAGGAATATTATATCAGACATATAGATGGATCTCCTGTGAAATCGGATGCTGAAAGACAGAGGGTGATACACTGTCTTGAAGCAGCTATTGAGAGAAGAGTATCTGAGGTGAGTGCACTATAGTATCTTTGAATCTGTGATTGTATCCTTGCAAAATGATCTATCTTTAGAGGGCAGAATCTTGCAAGTTACTAATATTATATATGCTTTTTATTGCAGTAGTTTAGTTGTAATCTGAACTTTAAGTTATAATAATTCATTGTACAATGTAGTTTTTATCCCAATCTGGGTGGTAGATGACATTCCCGGATCCTGTTGGGAGTATAAACTTTTAGTCGTGCAGATGGGCTGTATTCTAAGAGTTCTTGATGCTCTGTAATAAAACACACCACGAAAAGCAGAAAACAAATGCTTAAAACAAAAGGCTGATGGAATATCTTTTGTTATTTAGTTGTTCCCACAATACAAGTGTTTGTCCATCATTTAGATGTTTAATTTTTCTTTCTTATTTTCTGATTCAGGGATTGAAGCTAGAATTATGCACGACAGACAGAATTGGACTGCTATCTGATGTTACTCGCATCTTTCGAGAAAATAGCCTTACTGTGACCAGAGCAGAAGTGACAACCAGAGATGGGAAAGCTGTGAATACATTTTATGTTCGTGATGCATCGGGGTGTCCTGTTGATGCTAAAACAATAGACTCCATTCGACAAGTAATTGGTCAGACCATACTTAAGGTGAAAAGCAGTCCTGAAGGACAAAAATCAGTGTCTCAGGAATCACCCACTAGGTTTCTCTTTGGTGGTCTCTTCAAGTCCAGATCTTTTGTTAACTTTGGATTGGTTAGGTCTTATTCTTGAATAGATTCTTAGCTCACTCCCCATGTACATTAAATCCCACATCAGTTCCAACAAAACTCAGGCCTTTTAGCATATGTGACTTGAAAGAGTTTGGAAACAAAGTCATTCGTTAAATGAGGTAGAGAAGTAGAAGTGCCTGTTCATTTGTTAACATGGATCCAATCTACTGTTGGAGCCATGAAAGCAAAAGAAATTGATTATCAAATGGAACTTTTAGTTTCAACTTTTGTACATAAATTAATCTTTATTGTGCTTCCACTTAACCATATTGGTAGTATTGCTTTTCCATGGTTTTGTTAGTTTCGTATCAAATTTGTTTTTAGTTGATGGGAAGACTAGACATAATGTTTGACTGTAATTTTGGAATAAAGACTTTAGGTCAAATACGAATTTGAGTGGAACATGGTTGGACAATGACCATTTTTCCTTTAATTCTTTTAGCTATTAGAAAAATATACGGAAGAAAATGGCAATATCAGGATTTTCAAGCCTACGAGTTCTAGCCAGGGCCACTGGGCTCTATACTATTAGCTAAATGGCTCAAAGGGGGATCATCTATACTGATGTCATCGAATCTTTCACTTTATATTTTATTGGCGTGTTAGGTGCCAAACTTGACAATAACACCCCTCCATCTTAGGTCGTTTGAAAGAGATTGTTTGGTGGCAGCTAAATCGGCTTGCGATAATGACTTTGTAAGCTGTACCAAGATTTTGATACGAATTTTTAACAACCACACCATAATGCGGACCGCCCATTTAATGGTTTTGGTTAGTGAATGCCCCGTTTGTTTTTCAGAGGCGACAAATAGGTGCAGTCCGTCGAATTTGGACTAAATTAATTTCAAATAAATTTATTTTTGAGTAAGGTTAATTTTAATTTTTTTCCCGATTGGTTCATATTATGCTTTTGATTTTTCAAGCAAAAGAAATATTATTGTAACTCTAAAAATTATTAAATATTTTCATAATTTAAATCAAATTAAATTTAAAGCATGTGAATTTAGTTAAATTGACTAACAATTTCTATTATAATTGAGTCAGAATTGATCAAATAATTTTCGTGTTATTTGAAGTTCAAATAGTTTCAAATTTCTTTCTAAATCAAATTAGATTTAAATAGATTTGGATTTATAAAAAAACCCATCAAATTTGAATCTTAACTTTGTATATAGCAAAACAAACATTTCAACATCGAATGATTAACTTTTTGAACCGAATTTGGTGTTGAATTCCAATGAATATGGTGAGCGTTTATGATTTCTCTTCCTAAAAAGGGTAAAGAAAGATTTGTTTAAGGTCTAATTCCATGTGAAATGGAAATGCTTGGCTTACTATTTCTCCATTGGAATGGTCTTTGTTGTAAGTGATTTGAACCTTCTTTTTTGACCAAAAAGCTTAAAAGCATACAATCCAACAAATTTTGAAAAAGACGAAAACAATAAAAACAGCAAAAAAAAAAAGGTTGGGAAAATGCGTCTCCTTTGTTGAATCCTACATCACCGAGATGACTTGGCACTATCATTATTGGCTCATATGCAATCGCATTGCGGGGTACAGCCACGTGGCTCCCGTCACTCTCTTGACGTGATGCCACCTCTGGAGCTCAAATTTGGATTATTAAGTTGGCTAAATAATTTGATTCCGTAGATTACTGAAATTTGATTATATCATTATACATATAAAATTACCATTTGATACTCATGTGTTTGTGTCTATATGCTTTTCTTTAAAAAAATTATACTTTATAAAAAATAAAAATATTATTTTTGAAAATAATTACTCAACATAAGTATATAATAAATTAATAGAAAAGATCATTATACTTTATAATCATATTTATAGTTATAGACAAAAACTTTTTTTTTTTTTGAGTATTAAAGAGATATAATTATATGGATAAGATTAAAACCCTGACATTCACTTCTAGATAGTCTTATCATACTACCACACTAAGACACTATTATTTATAGGCAAAAACTTACTTTTAGTGAATGTAAAAAACACTCAATAAATAGATAGATGACAACTCAAATTGTCGTAACACTATTTGTTTTCAAGTGAAAAGATATTTATATTTTTTATATTTAATTTTAATTATTTTATTAGTTAAATATATATACGCAGGTTACCAAACATATAGATATGATCGTTTAATAGAAAAAAAAAAATCAATGTACTTAAAAAAGAAGTATTATAATTTTTTAAGTAATTATTTAACATAAAAATGTGATGAGTTAATGAAAAAAATTAAAGTTGACGAAAAAATATCAGAGTTCACGAAAAAAGATAAAAAATTATAATTTTTTAAAATAATTATCTATAAAACATTTGGTGCATTAACATAAAAAAACATTAACATTTTTTTTTAATCCTGGTTTTGTCCTAGCAAGTGACGATGGGTGAATTTTCTTGATGGCCAAAAGATTTAAGAAATTCGGAATTCACATGCATGAATCTTGCAAAGATAAGAAAACCCCAAAACAGAGACATGTATGGAACCAATACACCATATGTAGTTTTTTTAAAGATATATTCTACTTGGATTTGTCAATAGTCAAATTATCTTAAAATAACTACAGTATTATAAGTTAATTGGAGCAGCTTGGTTGGCATGACCATAATCATAGCAAAATCATCACCATTTTTTCTATCTTGAAAATGTTAATTAAAACTTTTAGAAAGAAAAAGATGGGTGCATAGGGAAATGATTGAAGAGTCTTGGGCTTGTAGTAGGTTCTTGTCACTGAAAACTTTGAGCTTTTTTTTTAAATGTGTGGATTGATTCCTTCCTCACATGAAGGATAATGATAAAAGGTTTCTTTCTATGATAAAAGGTTTCTTTCTTGCATTGGCAGCAACTTCTAAGGCTACTTCGCATGAATGCAGCATAGTTTCTGAAATATTCTACTGCAAAGTGCCAGTGGTAATTATATGATAATTCTAGTGCATTATTCATGCAAGACGTGTTGTGCTGCGATTGGGCAGCACGTATTATTACTCTATTTTGCCTATGGTCATAGAACAAGTTTCATATCATCACCTTATCATCAATGCTTAATTACTTTCTACATATAAGGAGATCTTAGAGACTAAAGACACAGGCAAAAACAGAATGGAGGATTCTTGTGTTGATTTTCCCGGTTTCCAAACTTGTGTCCACAAAGATGAACTGAATACAAAAGCCATTGAGCCTGTTGCAAAGGAGGGCTCCCCGTCCTCTGTAGATTAAGCCAAATGCCATCCTTGAAAATCAGGTCGCATCTCAAGCAACAGGGAACAGCATCACTTCATCATCACCATCATTGTCGGCCTCTTCAATAGAAACGTCTTCATTTAATTCATTCTACCATAGTAATAAAGACCCTATTCCTCTACTTTCTCCTCTTGTTTTGCCTTCTTTACTCCAGTCCACCTATATTCAAGAAGGGAATACTGCAAAATTTCATTGAATTCTTACAAGCATTATGTCCATGGGTATGTTAGATTAATTTTGCTTTGCTACATTATATGGTCGTTGACTTTGTACATTAAGTTCATTTGATTTTATCAATTATTGTAAACTTTACATGTTAATGAGCTGATGCTGTTATTATTTACTTCTTGCTCTTCTTTTAGGATTTCATATCAGCTATAAGGCTTTCAGCAGGTGACATCAAATATGACAGTGAATTATGGCTCAATGGTCAAGGAAATGGAACCCAAATTCCTTTCCTTGAAATTATCATTGTTAGGAAATAAAAGTAAATGATTACACCTTGATTTCAAAGGAAATATCTCAAAAACAAATGTTTATATGATCTCATTGAACCTCGATATTAATCTCAGAACACTAATTACCTGTGCCAATAAACGACTTGACCATTAAAAGGATATTGTTTTAAACAATTTAAATACTGATACAGGGTATGGAGGTCAAAATTTCTCATTTCCTTCCCTTTTCTTGTTGTTCTAGCTCTATCTTCTGTTTATATTTTGTTAAAGAAAGAGCTTTAAGTTCCAAAGGTCTTGGCAACTCTTGAATCAGCAAATTTTCACCTACAGAAAGAGCAATGTTCAAAACTGTGGAAGCTGAAGAGTCATTAATGGCCCAGTTCTTCAGTCTTCCACAAGTTGCTCGAGGATGAATCAAAATGGACTTCCTATTATACACTTCTAATAAAACTAGAACCTCTGGCTTTTCTCACATTTTGGTTAAGCATTAATTGCCTCACCCTTTCTGCGTCATCCCATTTCCCATTCAAGGCATACAAATCACATATAAGAGTATAAGTACCTCCATCGTTCTCCGGCTTTATTACTCTCAAGACCTGTTCAATGACTCCCTCAGCCATGTCAAACTGTTTATGCTCCTTACAGGCTGACAAAAAGGAGCCCCAGAGAACGACATTTGTCTCAAATTTCATCGTCTTAATAATCTCATAAGCTTCTTCTAACAACCCTGCTTTACCAAACAGATCAACCATGCATCCGTAATGCTGAATTCTACACTCCAAGCCATACTCCTCAATCATCTTGAAATACTTCCGGCCCTCTTCAACCAAACCCGAATGAGCACACGCATTGAGAACACCCGTGAAAGTGAGCTCATTAGGTCTAACATCTGTCTCCAGCATTATCTTAAACAAAGACAATGCTTCTTCACTAAAGCCGTGTTGCGCCGCCCCACATATCAATGCAGTCCAAGTCATGACATTCTTCTCTTGCATCAAATCAAAAGCCCGGACAGCGTTTTTCAAGTACCCACATTTCACATACATGTCGACAAGAATCGTGCCAATTTCCACATTCATCACCCATCCATTCTTGATAGCAAAGCCATGAGCTGATTTCCCAATCAGTAATCCAACCGAACCCATACGTGTACAACCTGATAAAACAGTTCCCAGAGTCACTTGGTCCGGTTTCAGCTCCCCACTCGCCATCATTTTTCGAAATAGCAACAATCCTTGATCCCAGCACCCATGGTTAACATATGCGGCGATCATGGCAGACCAAGAACCCACATCCTTCGAAGGCATTCCATAAAAACAGGCGCGTGCTTTTTCCATATTCCCTGACCTCGAATATCCAGTGATCATGGTATTCCATGTGACTGTGTTTCTTTCAGGCATTTCATCAAACAAGAGACATGCGCTGCTAAAAGACATGACCACATACGCATGGAGGAGAGATGTAGCTACGTAAACATGAGAAATGAATCCCAGTTTGATTATATGAGAATGCAAGTGATGGATGACAGTGATGTTGCGCAGACGGGTGCATGATTTGATGGTGAAGAGTATGGAGAAGGTATCGAAAGGGATGGAATGTCGGTGCATTTGGGAGAAAAGGTGCAAGGCATTGCGTGGGAAATGGGCGTCCCTGATGGCTGAAGCCCATAATGAGGAAAAACATTTTGTGAAGAGGAAAGGAACTGGGTTTCTTTTGGGTTTGAGAAATGGTATAACTAGCATGGCTAGTTATTAAATAGCTTAGGTGGTTCCATTAACTAGCTATTGTTTGGGATAGAAGGAAGGGTCTCTTACTCTCTTCTCAATCTCTTATCTCTATCCCTGCAAAAATGGACTAATTAACTTGGTCTTTTTCATATAAGCTATTATAGCTAATGTTTTTCTGTTATTTGGAAATGGTGTTTGGTTGAATCTAGGACTGCGTTTGAAAGATTTCCTTTTATTTCTACTGCTTAGCCTAAAGTGAGAAAAAATGGTTATATTTGTGATATATGGAGGAATGATGGCCTTGGCGTCTCTATATCAATGACTAAGCTCTCTCTGCTATTACAACATGACATGACAAAATTCAACTGAATAAACCAAGCTGGTTGATATTGAAGAAGATAACAACTAGTTTCTCTCAGCTGCCAATCTCATAATAATTGATTTTTTTTTATCCTCACATCCTAAATTGGAGTTTTAGGGATTATAAAATTTGAGGATTACCTTACTCTTTAAAATAAAAACTCTCTTCAGTTGGTTTTCTATTTGATTTCAATTTTGATTTGAAATTGATTGATTTAAAAAGATACAAACACTGACATATGAAATATTTATATATATATATATATTTGAAATTTCAATTTAAATCCTTAGTAAATTTATAGTTTCAATTCAATTTGAAGAGATTATAAATGCTAATTAAAATTTCATAGAGAAGTCTCAATTCAATTTCAAACCACCAATTATGATTTTCACCCCAATTGGTTTAGCTCCTTTTTGTAATGATTCTAACTTAATCATAGTCATGAGTACTTATAAAAGATGAGCATAAGTTAATTGAGTTTAGTTTAATTTATGTTTTATCAGAATTAAATTAATAAAAATTCATTATTGAATATATTAAAAGTAAGTTGAAATTGAAATAATGTTATAAACAGTAAATTGAGATTAATTTTATAATTTTTTTTCTATATTTGAAGGTATTATTTACAGTAATTTTATAATTTTTCTTAAATTTTACGATTTATTTATCATACTTTATTTGATAGTATTCAAGTTGTGATCCAAAACAATGTTATTTTTATAATTTATAATTTATTTTATATTTTTATTTATTTTGTGAATCATGTTAATTTTATAATTTTATTTATATTTGAGAGTGAAACTTATTGCAATTTCATAATTTTCTAAATTTGAGAATTTATTATTTTCTTAATAGAAAATACACTTGAATTATAATATAAAATGGTGGCATTTTGCTATTCATAATTAATTTTTATATTTTTCTTCATTTTGTAAACCTACGTATTAATTATAATTTTGTTCTTGTTTAGTTAAAATTAAGGTAATTTTATAATTTATTCATAACTAAGACTTTGTTTATTTTTTTATTATTTTTAGATTTTCATTTCATAATTTTGTTTATATTTGAAGTTGATATCGGAATTAGTTTTTTAATCATATTCATGGTTCATATTCATTTTTAGAATATTATTTTATGATAAAATTATCAAATATCATAAATAATAATATATTTAATTTTTCATAAAGATGATATTTTTTAAAAAAGTATCAATAATTTGTTTACATTGATATACATAAGTTTGTCACCCCGTGAGCCATTAAATTTTTAGTGAAAATTTTAATGGCTTGTAGGATCATATAATTTTAGTGGCTCATAGGATCGCACACACATATATATGCCATACGGTTGCCATTTTTGACCACATACTATACATTTCTCAAACAACATTCATACTGTACTATAAACATCTACATCTATAATCTATGATCGATTAATGAAATTAAGATACAGAAAAATTTCAGATATATTTAAAAATATTTATAATGAAAAAAAATAAGACAGTGCATATGATTATTATTTTTATTTATAGACTATATATTGTTTTAATCAAAATTCATACTGCATTGGTTTTATCAATTTGGAGCCACAAATGCAATATTTAATTGATTGCTAGAATTATAATATAAGGAAATCCCAAAGAACTATATAATAAATGCTTAAAATGGAAAAATAAGGTAGTGTATACGATTATTATTTTTAACTATAAACTATATACTTTTCGATCAAAATTTATATTGCATTGATTTTAAAAGTATGGAGCAACGCTTTTAATTTGTGATTTTATTACCAAAATTAAGATATAGAGAGATTTAAGATATATATAAAAATGTTTCTAAAAGCTCAAAATGAAAAAAAAGAAGGACAATACATATGATCATTATTTTGGCTATAAATATATAGTTTTTGGTCAAAATTTATACCACACTAATTTTAAAAATATAATCATTCTCAAAATGTGTGATTGATTGTCATAATTATGATACAATGAGATATCATGTATCTATATAAATGTTTTACATGTTGTGTATAGTAACTATTTTAGCCATATATTATAACTTTTCGATCAAAATTTATATCGTATTGATTTTAAAAATATGAAGTCATGCTCATAATTATGTAATTAATTCCATAATTATGGTATAGAGAGATTTCAAAAACATATATAAATATTTATAAATGCTTCAAATAGAAAAATAAGAACATACAATCGTTATTTTTAGCTATACTACTATATTTTTTTTTATCAAAATTCATATTAGATTGGTTTAAAAGTATGGAGACACACCCATAACTTGTTATTGATTGCAAAAATTATGATATAGGTGAATTTCATATACCTATTAAAATATTTCTAAAAGCTTAGAATATTAAAAAAAGACATTTCATATGATTACTATTTTTAACCATAGATTACACATTTTTTGACTAAAATTTATACAATACTGGTCTTAAAAATATAAAACCATTTTTGTAGTATGTGATTTTATTGCTTGAATTAGAATAAAAGGAGATCTCAAACACGAATAAATTTTTTTTTTCAATTTTTAGAATGAAAAAAAAAATAAGATAACATATATAATCACTATTTTTAACAATATACAACACACTTCTTGATCGAAAATTGTATTGCCTTAATTTTAAAAATATTAAGTGAGTCTCATACTCTATGATTAATTACTAGAGTTATAATACAAAAGGGTTTCAAATAACTAAAAAAATATTTTTTTAAAAACTCAAAATGGAAAAGAAAATAGTGTATACAATTATTATTTTTAGTCATAGATTATACACGTTTCACACTAATTTTAAAAATATAAAATCATGCATACAATTTATGATTGATTGTCATAATTATGATATATGAGACCTCAAATATCTATTTAATTATTTCTATATATTCATAATTGCAAAATAAGACAATACATATAATCACTATTTTTAACCATATGTTACACACTTTTTAATCAAAATGCATACCACACTAATTTTAAAAATATACAGTCATGCCTATAATCTATGTTTTATTGTCAAAATTAGAATATAAAGGAATCTCAGATACCTATAAAAGATTTTTTGTTGCTCTAAATGAATAAATAATATAATGCATATAATTGCTTTTTGTTAGAAATTTATACTTATTAATTTCAAAAATATGATGTTACACTTATAATTTGTAACTAATTACTATAGTTAGGTTACATAAAGATCTTAGATACCTATAAAAATATTTATAAATGCTCAAAATGAAAAAATAAAAGTGTGCATATAATCATTATTTTTAACTATAGACTGTACACTATACACATTTGGATCTAAATATATATTGTATTAGTTTTAAAATATAAAGTTACTCTTATAATTTGTGATTGATTACTATACTTGTGATATAAAAGAACCTCAAATATCCATATAAATATTTTTAAATATTTAAAATAAAAAAATAAAATAATACAAATAATCGTTATTTTTAGGCATAAGGTATATATTTTTCAATCAAAATATGTGCCTTCGGATTTCAAAGATATAGATCAATGTGGATAAAATTTATAATGCTCGAAAGCAAATGTACGCTTCAAAAGTTCTTGGATTGATGGTATCTTTTTTTTAAACTATAGTGTATGCAAAAATATTAATTAATAAATTATATATTGTCAATAAGTCATAACTTACTATACAATCTTTCTCTCTTTATATATAAAATTAATAAAATAAATAAAATAATGAAATAGCTCTGGTAAACTACATATAGGATTTGAATAAAATTGAGCAAATTGGTTCAGTTTGCTTTTTTTCAAATCTTTAAATTTATTTTAATAAATCTTACATTATTTTAATATGATTTACATGAATATGCATATCATATTTTAAGTATTTGTTTGAATTAAGCTGCATTTTAATATATATATAAAAGCATAAAAAGTTTAATTTGTGAATACGTTGATATTTAATTGTTTGAATTAATATAGTTTTATATCAAATCATCAAATCAAACTAATTTGACTGAAAATATTGAAAAAAAATAAAAGGGCAGCAATAAGTCGGTCAAAGCAGTCGGTTCAGCCCAGTTATCAAATCAACTCAAACCGTTAGCCCGCCTCTATCTATCTAAGAATCGGATTACACGAATGTCACCAGATAATGATTACAAACCAATCAAAACTAAACAACTCTGCGTCTGTGATGCCTTTTTCCGCACACTACAGCAATCAAGTTCCCACGAACTTGGTTAGGAGGCACATCGTAGGAGCGATTACGTGTTCCATTTTGCCTTATTACGAAGAAGAAATCTTTTATTTTTTTCCTATTTCCAAAATCTTCCGTTCAATCTTTAATGTAAAACCCTAAATGCACAAAAAAAGAAAAAAGAAGAAAAACTCAGTTATAATCTTCTAATTTGGGTCTGTTCGATCACGAAAGAGGTGAGCTTTCTGCTGAATAAGGCAAGTCGCATGTTATAATGAACTCTTTTGATTTCATGTGATTTATTAATTTAGGTTTCGATTGAATTCTCAGGATTAAAACAGATTATATCGATTGAATTCTTAGGATTAAAACAGATTATATTTCCGGATTTAATTAATGGAATTAAATATGGGTTTTGTTTGATTTTGTGTTTCTTTGGCTCAATTTAGGGTTTTATTGCTGTTTGCAGTGCATGGAGAGTTATTGATCTTGGAATTTCGGTGGGTAGATTGAAATTTGGTTGATTGTGTGTAGGGGGTTTTAAATCTAGGAATTTGAATTAGGGCTTTTTTTTTCCCTCTTGAAGTTATTATTGTATTGGAGGTGTTGAGTTTAATTGTGGCTATTTCCTTTGTTGGGATTTCTTGTTTTCGCTTGATTGTTCCAGATGAAATTTGGTGGAAAACTTTTTTGTGCTTCATAGTTTCTTTTAACCTATGGTGAAGGAATGGAGAAATGTGTAACTAAGTAGCCTAAAGAGTGAGTCAGTTCGTTTTTGAGTTCACGTTTTCATCATAATCAATTAATTATACCTTACCACAGAATTTTGTAGGAAGCTAGTTGCACTTGAACACATTTATTTATGAATTTTACGAGATTCTTCTCATAACTGACAAGTCATTTCTCTTCAACTCTTGAGGTTTTCATGTAGACTTTCAACATCAATGGTCTGATTTAGAATGTATTGTGATTTATGGGTTTGCTTGTCTGAGAAGTAGAATATTCATTTTATGTATAACATTGTGTGCAGTGCAGAATTAAATGAGAGGACGGAGGGCTTTGAGGGATTATTCTAGGCCTAGAAGTTGTTCTGGGAACCAATCAATGGGAAGTTGCAAAATTCGGAGGAATGTTGATAATGTTGTCATTATCGATGTTGATAGTGATGGTTTTGATAATGTTATTATCGTTGATGTTCCTGAGTCTTTACAGCAGAAGTTAAAAAGTTCAAGTGTGCTTAGAGAAAACAAAAATTTTCCGATTCAGGGAATTATAAACATTGATGATGAAGAAACTGATTCTGTGGATGATCCTGAACTTAATGTGGAAAATGATGGTGGCTTTGATAGCAGTGACACTCCAAGCAAAAATAGCACCACCTTCGTCAATATGCTGAAAACTAAGTATGCAGATTTTGATGAAAGTTGGAATGGTTTGGAAAAAGAACCTCCATTCAAGTTATCAAAGTGCAAGAATACCAATGCCAAGAAATCTCCCTCTAGAAATCGTTATGGTTTTACTTCCAAGTCTGAGAGTGATTCTTCTGAAAGCAGTTCTTCTGATTGTGAAGTTATGGAAGGTTCTTTCAGTGAACTTCATGAACTGTGGGAAAAAGCTTCTTTAAAGAGAAAATCAAATGTCAGTGCTAAGGGCCAATCCGGCTTGGAGGATCAGGCAAGTCCCTCCAGTTCCTATAATGATACTCATTCAAAGATCAGAGTGGAAAACAGACACAAAGAAAGCACAGAACCCCCTTTTTGCTCTAGTTCAAACAATGTAAATTATCAAGAGGTAAATTCTTCTAATTCTACTGCTACTGGAGGTGGGTTTGCAGATGGTGCTTCTGAACCCTGGATGGAATGTCCTTTTGCAAAATCTGATTCAGAAAGCTTGTCATGGTGGTGGAAACCATTGTCAAAAAAGAACATTGGTTCTTATAGGAATGGTCATGTTCACTCAAGAGGAGAGACATATGTGGAAGATCACAATTTTTGCTATAATGAGCATCATAATGTGAATGGTTGTGGTACTAGTTTTCAAAATGAAAAAAAAGTTCCTTGTAGGCCTTCAATGTCTATTCGTGATGAGGAGAATAAACAGGGTCACGAGAAAAGAAGTTTTCAGAATGGTGAACAAAGAATAACGGGACAACATTCTTTTCCAAATTCTCGGCTGAAGCCAAGCAGAGATGGTAGCGTTCAGGATGAAGATACTTTTTTGTGCAAGGATAAGTTTTTGGGTGAAATGTGTAGTGTTATCCATTCTAGAGTTGTTTCCATGAAGAAAGATAGGAAGTTTACTCCTGCAATGCCTAGCTCTCACACAAGTGAGGCAGAGTGTAAAAGTATTGGTTCCAAGGGGAAAGATAAATTAGTTTCTGGCTCTTCATGTTCTGCAGAAGGAGAATACCTCCTTGATAATACCATTTCTAACATCCCAATTTATGATGGAGAGAATTCATTGAATGTCCCACTTGGTGGTAATATTCCTTCTGTTCAAAGAGATATAATCAATGAGCGAGAAAAGCTCAAGGAGACTGATGAATATAAGCGAGCGGTAGAAGAAGAATGGGCAGCTAGGCAGCGACAACTTCAAATTCAGGTATGTTACGGATATTATTTCCTTGATTAATTAGTACTTAGTTTTCTAAGCTAACAAAAATGGAATTATGAATCTATACCTATAAAGGGGTTCTTTTTGCCTTGGAAAGCTTATCTGCTTCTCTTTACTCTAAAAGGATAACAATAATAGTAGTGAAAAAAAGCAATAGTGCGAGTTTGTAAGTTTGCAAGTTTAAACGCAATTGGAGCCTAATTACCAAAAAGAAAGGAAAAAGAAAAAGGAGATTATAATTGATTGAGAGAAAGATCCTCAAGACTGAGGTCTTGGAAAAGTGTTAGAAATCAAGGATTAGTCGTGTCAATTTGCTAAATATGAGAACAAAATTTTTACCAATTGAGAGAATGGCATAACACCATGCCTGAAAATATGATTCACCCAAACTAAAGATTATTCATCTTGATCACTTTTAAGGTTGAGGACTTGTTCCTTCCATCTTGTATATGTAGGTTTTAATTAAAAAGAGTAAGTAATATTAATTTATTGTTGAAGAGTACATTATACTGGAAGTTGTCTTGCTGCTCTTATTAATTGATAATCTGAAATAATTTATACTTAAAATCAATGGATTTAATGGCTGTGTGTCAAGATTATCAATGATCATAATTTATAAAAGGTGGGTAGCTAAAATTGGTCCTACATATGGCTATATTAATGTGGCATATAATAGTTAATTTCTTTATTGATTTCAAATATACCAGCACGTTCTTTAAGCCATTTTTTTTACTTATTTGATATTTTAAATTCATATATTTCAGTTGATAAAGGTAATATTGAAATTGAATCATTTGACTTGGCCTTGCTTGGGGTGAAGTTAATGTTATATTTGTTTTCAAGTAAAAATTTAGCTAACATTACTAGAAAAAGAAAGGCAAATTAAGAGTGGGTTTTGCATGTGACTCATGAATAATAATGATTTAAGCAGTCGCTACATGTGGATCATGTACACATGCATGTTAATACGTGTGCCTTGTTCATGGCTGCTTATGTGCATGAGTGATACTCCAGTTATTGTGATTTTATTATCAAATTCTGCTGTGCATATGTTTGTGTTGTTACATAACTATCATAGCGATTGTCTATGTAGTTTGGTTGGAAAACATTAAGTTGAATGCTGATGTGATATGATGAAAATGTTTTGAACTAAACAGATAATTCACCTTAGTTGCATTTTTCTTTTCAGGCGGAAGAGGCTCAGAGATTGCGGAAGAGAAGAAAAGCTCAAAGTTTGCGTATTTTGGACATGGAGCAACGACAAAAACAACGTTTGCAAGAAGTGAGAGAGACACAAAGGAAGGTATGGCTTAATTAGTTGCATACTCTTCTATTTCTGAAATAGCATGTTGTTGAAGATCAGTTGTCAATTGTGCTTCTTTCTGTTAACTGATGCCTAATTTAGGATGAGGAAAATTTGAACATGAAAGAGAATCTACGAGCTGAAGTGAGGAAGGAGCTTTGCAAATTAGAAAATACGTGCATTGATATGGCTTCATTACTTCGTGGGTTGGGTATACATGTGGAAGGCGGATTCCATCCCTTGTCGCAGGAGGTGAGTTGCATCCTTATGTAATCTAATGACTGTAGAGTGTCACCTCGTTTGCTTCTATTCAAGTTTATGGAACGCAAATTGCACTGCTTATAAGTTGAACGAAAAAGTAGGCAATTGTTTACCTATGACCTTTAACAAACTAATTGGCTTAGACTTGAATTATGTAGTTTTATTCTCATGTCATGAAGCCATAGGGAAGGACACAGACATCTCAGTTTTACTGATTCTGGCATTATTTGTGAAAAATTTCCTTGTTAAGTTAATGGTGGTCATTTTAGGTGCATGCGGCTTATAAGCGAGCCTTGTTAAAATTTCATCCTGACCGAGCATCGAGAACAGACATCCGTCAGCAGGTCGAGGCGGAGGAAAAATTTAAGCTTGTTTCTCGCATGAAGGAGAAATTTTTGTCCCCTTCATGTCACTGAGCGCTAACAGAAGGTTAATATTCCATTTTTTGATTTATATTGGTTGAAAATTGTTGTAGCCACTGCTGGTACTGTCAGAAGTTCTGCATGGTGCTTGGCATTTTATAGGCTGTCGTGTTGGGCGGGTAGATCGTATTTGTAAAGCAGTTGCAAATTTGTTATTGTAGAAGGAAATCACCATCTTAAAGAAGTTTTCTTCATTTCTAGCAAAGATCATGTGGATTAGTATTAGTTTTTTTTTTTTTGTGGCAATTCAGAATTGCAAAATCTTGATTAAATATACATTTCTATGATGTAGGGGGCGGGTATATATTGTTTGGAAGCGTTCAGTGATCAATCTGTGCAAATTCAAATGATACAAGTTCATTTTCTTTTATGATCCCTCTTAATAACTTTACCTCTTTAAAACAGGGTAAATTGCCAAAATATCCTTTCGAGTATGATTGCAATCAATGTTCTTTAAGTCATATTGATCTGATTGAATTAATTGATTGGTCCATTTTAATTTGATTAGTTTAATAGCTTTGAGTTACTGGACTATTTTTCAATTTTTTAAAAAATGTATATAAAAAAATATAATATAATAAAGTAATAAAAACATTTTTAATAGTTAAACTTTAAATAAAATAGTATAGTGTTTAGAAAATGTTAATTTTTTTTTACAAAATGATATAGTTTTAGGTTAAATTGACTTTCAATTTTCGATTTTGACTGATTTTTTTTACTTCATCTAATTTTTTTTAGTTAATCATTTTTAATTTTTAATTAAATTAAATTATTGATTTATTTTTAATTTTACTTGTCTAAATGATCAATTCCAATTCAATTTTAAAAACAGCAACCGCAACTTAAGGCTATCAAAATTCTAAAACTACAGCAACCTAGGGCATGTTTAGTTCATTAATTACTACTAGCTATTGTTAGTTGCTAATCACTTGTTGCAAATTGATATTCAATATTTGATAAAATTATTGTTTGTAAATATAATTATTAATATAGAAAAATTTAAAAAATTAAATAAATATATTTCATATTTTAGATTTTTTAAAATAAATAATATATCAACATTTATTAAGTATCTTTTCAAATTTATAAATTAAATTTTTAATAATACTTACATTAAACATTAATCACGAATATAATAATGGTTCATTAAAAAAGTTAGATAATATATCATATATAAATAATAGTAATAAAAATTAAATAATTAATTAATAAATGATTATTATTATTATAAAAATAATATTAAAATAAATATTATATTAAAGTTAATATAAAAAGTTAAGGATATATTTATTTCTTTATTTATAAAAGTGGAATATGTTGATCAAAATTAACACACATTTTTTTTTGAAGTGGAGCTATTAGATAGCTATCAATTACCAACTTCTATTTTGAAATGAACTTTTGTATTAACTAAATGCATGTTCTACACTTTTACAAATTGAAAAGTAAAAAAAAAAAAATCTCAAAAGAGGAAAAACAAACATCCCTTAATGCTATTTAAGAGTGGACTAAGTTTTTATATTAATTAACACAGTACTCCTTCCATTTATTAACACTGTACTCCTTCCATTTAGTAATTTATGCTTTACTTCACCAACTTAAAAAAAAACAAACTTGTTTCTAAATTATCAATATTAAGAAAAAATTGTTTAGATAAAAAAGCATTGGAGAAATTTTCCAGTAGGTAGATTAGATTTTTCTAGGAGGGAAGGAGATGCTGCTGTATTAACAGCAGAGCAGCTACAGCCTGAGGCATTTCATAAAGTGCTTCAGAAGTGGCACCAAAAAGAAACAAATGAAAATCAAGGTTATAATTGCAATTTAGGGATTTCATTTCAGTAGCAAGGAGAAATTTCTTGGTCCAGTGGGCAGTTAGAAGAATATTCTTGACAGTGTCTGCATTCTTCTGGAGTATGTGTTGCCATATCTAACAAGAAATCTGATGTATTGCAGCATATCTTACAAATAAGAGATGTTGGCTTCATCTGATAAGGTTGTTTTATCCACACTGGTTATTAACATAGATAGGAAGGTATGGTATCTGACAGTCCAGCATCGCATTACAAGCTGACTCATGCTTCTCCAAGTGATTTCAAAAGACTTGATTTAGGTAATTTCCATAACTAAATGCAATGGCTGTATCAGGTTCTTCATGGGTTATTTTACATTAAGATTTCATTCTCTAGATTGTTAAGTGCTTCAACTGGCACTGCATCATTAGTCATGGCTTGTTAATAACGCCCCAAGAATTGATGTTCTTTCACGGTTAAATGTCCAAGAGTCGATTGATTCTTGCGATGCAAGGGATGAACGCACAAATTTCCAGTAATAACATATTGGCTTTTCAATACATACCCGTTATTGGAGATTCCAAGTGTGTCCTTGCATTTGCTAAGCACATGAGATACAGTTTTTGGCCTTAAGATTGATTCCTGGCCTCAGTGCATAAGAGATATTTGAGCAATCCACCAATCCAAGGTATCTTGGGCTCCAATAATTCTACATGCACTTGTCTAGTGAATCATTAATTTTCATAACAATTTCGATTTATAATGCTTGGAGCTTGGCTTGAATTCCTTGTTTTGGGGATCGTTGTGAGAAGATAAACCGGTGAATGGACGTAACTGAGCGATAGAATAAATCTGTGGTGCTGCAAAATCATAGAAAGTGCGATTTTTTGTTTCGGTAATTGAAAAGTTTGAACCTACACAATTTAGTAAAGAGTTACAAAATTCAAATGAAGTCATTCAGTTGAACGCAATTCTATGCAATATAAACTTGCTATTTTCCTTCATATCCTTCACAAAAGCTTACAAGGTACTAAACCATTTTTTAAGCACATATGTAACTGGCTCATATGTAATCTTTTGTGTGACATTAGATGAGTAGTCCAATAATTGTCTGTATGCCTCATAGCCATTGACGGAGGTACAGGAAGATTAGGGTGCCGTGGTCCCTCAGAAAAAATTTCTTGCTCCTGATAGTGCAAAATCCAAGGTTCAATCCTTTACATTCCCATATCCTTTAAACGTTTCCGGAGTAAAGAAATGAAATTGTAATGGTTTGTGTTTGAAGCTTATTACGGTACTCCATGTTAAATTATAGACAATCTTTGCTTTTATTGGGTATAAATTTATCAGATACCATCACAATTATTCGTCACCATCTCTAAATACAGACATGATGACTCCATGAAGTACAATTTCACAAGGGCTATATTGCCAGAATATGAATTGGAGAATGGAGATAGGTAGGTGATAAAGTGAACCTATAATGCAGCAGAATCATACAGAGTGGAGTCTTTATTTCTGTAAGTGCAAAGTTCATGTCATGTCCGCACAATTTCAAGGCCCTGAACCAAATGGAGAAAATGTTGCAACATTATTTTTGGTAGCCTTAGCAATCCCATCTGCAAATCTTTTTGGTTTGAACAAGTTAACATCTTCTCCTCCTCATATATGAGGGTTGTTAGGCAATCATTGCTGGCATCATACTCCACAGAACAACAGCCATTTATTTAATCGCGAACTTCAGCTGCAACTTGGAAACTAAAAACTTCTTGTTTTCAAAGCTCTCCATGAAAAGCATGGTTTGCCAGTTTACGCATCTTTAAACATTTTTTCTTCCGGGATGTCACAAGTTCATCCCCTAAGATCTTGTCAACATAATTTTGCAACAATCTTTTTGCAAATGTTCCATTTTCCTGGTCAGCACCTCTTACACTAGCTCAGGTTCAGTTTCTAACAATTAAACAGGAGAACCATACCACTTCAGAAAGTTTGTCCCTGTATCAATTTTCGCAACAAATTAGGAATTTGATTGATAAATCCTAGGATTCAATAGTATAATCATTGAAACCTTAACTGATAGTTCAACACAACCATACAGCTTGATACATGAGTAAATGTGAGGGTGAATTCTAGGTAGCATTTGATTCCATAGGGCTATCATTATTCTGTTACTCATCCTGGTGATCTTTTTGGTATTTCCATGCAGGAATTTGTAAGAAGGGCCTTTTATTCCTTGTGACCTCATAGCAGATTGTATGTGAATTGGAGCCCACCATATTTTGTCCAAGAACCTGATCACATTATACAGGGAAATACAGACAAGCAACTTAAAGATAGACTTGCAGGTTTCCCATCACCATTACATCCTTACCTTGTTAACAAAACAATCATAATAATTGCTTTTAATTTTGCTTTTGTAACATTATATAGAGCTCAAGAATTTTCAAGTTATCCGGATAAAATAAATTTGAGATTCTTGAAATTGGATCAATTTTTAAAGTTCGGCTTGGTTGTACAAAGAAGTGAAAATTTTATTATTATGATTGGGAAATTCTCATTTTTTCTATGAATTACCTATCATTTACCTTACAATGAAAGGGATAGTACAAAGTCAACATTGTATTTGATGAGTAAGTTGTCTAATTTCATCACCAGCACCAGCTTATCTTGATGGGATTGAGATCAAGATCTCACAGATTAGTTGCATAGGATTGTTTAGCTTACTAAAGCATTGATTTCTTTAAGTATCCCAACCTTAGTCCTTGGAACTTCTTGCTGACAATATTAGTTTAAGTAGTTGATGCTGTCACTACAATGACTTTTGTGATTGGTCTTTTCATGAATGACAAATCTTGGAGTGGAAATCTAGGATTTATTCATTGACCTAGCAGTCATTAATCAAACAATGCTTGTTTTAATTATCTGATATTTGCTTTTCTGATTATTTGTATAGATTCAGTAGGTATTGTGCACTTATTTTCTCTTTTGCTATTCTTTTCCACTGGTTATAAGCTTAATAAAAATGTCGTTGAGGAAAAATTCCACTTGCAATAACCGGCAAGTTCAATGCAGCAGAACAAGAGGAAGAAACTGCTTTTATTTTTCCCCCAACCTCTGATCTCTCCCTCCAAGTACAGGATCAGTCCAGAGGTGCAGATTGTGTTGCATTCTGGGGATGCACAAGTGAATCTGCAATTTGCAGAAGCTGGAAATTTTAGCTGCTTTATCATTTTCTGAATTAAAATAAGTTACCATTTTCCATTTGATTTGACATTTACCTAATCACACTAAGGGATTTTAGTGATTTGTAATATCAGCAGACAGGTACAGTGGGAAGTTTTATACTCACCTTGTATAACTAGGAAAAAAGAGAAAAAAATTAATGTCTTTAGTTTAAGACAAGGAACAAACATACATTTATCATGATGGCATCTTGTGCAACGTAAGCTCATAATTTTGGTTCATAGCCTTAAATAAACTTACTAGGTAGTTCACAGTTTGTGAAACACATAAACATAGTTTGCCCATAACAGTTTGTGTTTGAACCAGATGGCAGACAAGGTTGTTTGATTCAATATTCTTGCTCTTCCAAGTTAATATTCATGTTAAATTCTGTAAGAACTTTTCTCTGTTGGTATAAACTTATGTATGGCTAAGTGAGTGAGCTGCCTTATCCTTCACAGTCTCCACTAAACTTAGCGTTGGCAACTTCACTATTTCCATCTGCAGTTCAGGTGCATACAAGCCGAACACTGAAGTTCTGATTTATAATGCTTCCACCATGATTTGAAGTCCATATTGTGGGCATATTGTCAAGATGTGCACTGGTGAATGGAGATAAGTAGGTGACAAAGTAAACCTGTATTGCTGTAGAATCATACACAGTGTAATCTTCATTTCTGTGGTTGCGAAATTTGAGCCAATGCAACTTCGAGGCCCTGAACCAAATGGGAGAAATGCTGCAACATTATTATTGGTAGCTTTTGCAACCCCATCTGCAAATCTTTCTGGTTTAAACAAGTGAACATCTTCTCCCCATACTTTAAGGTTGTAGTGAACTGCGAGAATTGGAAGACACACAGTCATATGGGGTGGAACATTTAGCTTCCCCAGTTTTACTTCTTTTTGAACTTCCCTTGTGATATTGAAAGCAGGAGGGTATAGCCGTAATGATTCGTTGATAATCATGCTCATCTAACATTTGAAAAAGAGAGTTTTAAAGTCTGGCGATATATTTCAGCAGAATCAACACAAACTTATCAGTTTTGCAGAAATATATCTATTACTCCACTTACAATATTCAATCTTCCAATACCATCTGGACTTGGATTTTTCTTTCCAAATAATTCGATGACCTCTTCCCTTGCTTTGTCTTGCCAATTAGGATGGATTGCTAGAAGAAGAACAGTCCAGGTGAGTGAACTAACAGATGTTTCACGCCCAACAACATAGAATGTCTTACACTCATCAATCAGGTCTTCTATTGATATCTTCTTAGTCATGTCATTTTCATGATGAGCTTTCAGAAGTAATCCAAGAAAATCACTTCCATAATTATCCAGTTTTCCCATCAACACTTCGTCGATTCTTGTCTTTATCATCATCATGATGGAATCTCGCATGCCTTGTTCGAGTTCATCTGATTCGGAATCATCTTGAGTTTTCAAGAATTTCCTGATATTAAAGAAATTTTTAGTTTTAAGAAGTAAGGATTTCCATGAACACAGTTGTAATAATTAATGAAGGTAAGAGATGAAATTATACTTAATCCCAGGAATTCTGACTCTGTAATTGTTTCTGGCAACAACGCTTGCCATCCTTGTCAGCATATCAAATAAGTTTTTCCCTTCCAGGTAACTGCTTCCAAAAGCTGTCCTGGAAATTATTTCTGATGTTAAAACTTTGAATTCTTGGAAAACATCAATTTCCTTCACATCATTCTGCCTCCATCTCTCAAGCATTGTTTCAACACTCGCAATCATCGCTGGAATCATACCCTACAACAAACTCATTCTTGTTTGAATTGACACTAACTTCAAGAATAATTTGGAAAAAAAACAAAAGTATTAAGAGCTTACTTTCAAGCTTTCTCCATGGAAAGCATGATGTGCTAGCTTCCTCATCTTTAACCACTTTTCACCTTTAGATGCTACAAGTCCATCGCCTAAGAGCTTCTCTGCATAATTTTGGATAATCTTTTTTGGATATGCTCCCTCCTTATTGTTCAGCACCTCCTGTACCAGCTCAGGATCAGTGACTACCAATTGAGCTTGATGACCATACCAATTCAGAAAGTTTTCCCCTGCACAAAATTTGTACTGGAAATCAGAAATTGAGTCGGAAAAAAAAAAAAATCCCTCGCAATCTGTATTAATAGTATGCCTTGATTACCATACAGCTTGCTCCATTTATAAATGTGAGGTTGAAGTCTAGGAAGCATTTGATGGGACAATTCCATAGGACCATTCATGATTCTGTTTCTCATATTTGTGATCTCTTTGGTGTTTCCATGGAGAAATCTATAAGAAGGGCCTTTTATACCTTGTGACCTCATGGCAGATTGTATGTGAATTGGACTCCACCATACTTTGTTAAAGAACTTGATGATATTTACAAGTAGATAAAAACACAAACAACAAACTACAAGGTAAACTATGAGGTTTCCCATCGCCACCATAGACTTTGCCTGCCTTCTTTCTTAACCAGACTACTAAATAACTGAAGGATTGACCTATTCTAACAAAAGGGCACAGAAATCCTCAAGTTGTGGACATAAATAAATTTTGATTCTTGGTGTTGTCGCTTTTCTTCTTTTTGGTTTTCAGAGTCAGCCAAATAAAATGAAGTTTTAAAATGTTCTGCTTAGTTGTCTTACACAGAGAAGTTATATTTCCATAAAAAAGAAACTATATATGAGATCATCAAAATACTAGCAATTTTAAAAGAAAAATGTTTCTGGTGATGCTGGTAAGGGGCCACCATGGAGCTGGGGTTACCAAATATGATGCAGGCAGGGGTTGCTTAAGATAATAAACTTGATTCACAATAAAGATGATATTCTATTCTGGGTAGAAGTCAACGAAAGATGCTAAGGATAATTTTGTGGAAATGAATGACTTCATTTCGTTCTTCATACGTGTTTATAAGATTGCAGAAAAAAAAGAATTATGTATCTTAATCACCTTATTTAATATTTTTATATTCCCACTTGTAATTTAATTTAGAATGTTTATATCTAGAATTTCATTGAATTAGACCATCTGTTTCCTAGAGATATTTGCAAACCATCTGTCAACTGACTCTTGGAGTTCAATAAGCAAAACATCAACGTTGCCTTGGACACTCCCATTAATTATAGTTTAATATGATTAAATAGCTTGTATTTAATATTTAATTTAATAAATTTTCAAAAATAATATTACATGTCAAATATATAATAGAAAGTTCATAATTTTAGTTGACGAATTTGGTTCACTTAAGAATTTTTTCTCGCAAATGAATAGATTAGGATGGATATAATAGTCAAAATGGATAAGTAATAAATAATCAGTTTACTCATTTATGATTAATTTAATATTTACATGGGATCCATATCTACCTAAACTATTTAATTCACGTCCACCTATTTTTCCAATCAATATTTGACTTGCTTAAAATAAAATGTTTTAATTAAATTAAAATATTTATTTTAATTGAGCTGCAATTAAATTTAGTTTTTAGTATAAAATAAAATTAATTTTATTACCATATTGCTGAAATTATAAAAAAATAATCTTTTTTGGAAAAATAAAAAAACAAACTTAATTTATCGTAAAGTAGAAGAATTTATTAGAAAAACAATTAACCCCTTTTATAACCTTTTTACAATTTTAACCAGTATAAATATAGTTTAAAATTGATTAATTTTTATAAAATTAAATATATAGAAATTTGTCCATATATATTGAACAGGTCAAGTGTGAATTGAAATATTAAATTCATTGATATTTATGAAAATATTTATAGAAAACAAATTCTTAAATTCCCCTAAAAATCCCTCAAAAATAGAAAATATTAAAAAAAAAAAAAAAGACGTTGTTTTACTTCCTGTGTACCAGCAAAAAAAGAGCAATGTCCTTGGCCTCTTCAAAAATTAATTCAGTTCATTTATAAGAAATAGCAACAGAGTAAAACGAAATATTTCACAATATGATAAAACTGGAAGCCAACTGATATTTTTTTACCGTAAAGCCACTATGTCACTATGAAATTCTACCCTTATAATTATTGTATAATTTTATTATTAAAATAAATTAATTTTATTAATAAAATTAATTTTTTACATCACTTAAATAATGATATAATATTTGTTTTTAGTGATGTATATATTTGTTATAAGAACATATAAAAGGTGTTAGAAGTTAGAGAAAAAAAAAAAGTTAAATAAATGCATATCCTTATTCAATCCATTTCCACATACCATTAAAAGTATAATTAACCTATTTACAATCCATACCCATTTTCAAAAGATGGATATGAATGGATAAATGAATAAGGTAAACTTTCTCCCACATAAGTTGGTGCCCTAATCTTAGCTTTTTGCAGAAAGTTGTTAGAGCAGCACTTATCCTTCATCAGAACTCAATAAACTTCTAGGCCTTCTCATCATCTAATACTCCTGATCAAAACATTAAGAGCACTTCATCTTTCTGAAAATGACGCATGATGAATTGTAATCTAGAATCAATTAATCACCCTGGTAGTGAGCAAATAATGCATGTTAGAGCTGACTAATGTTGTCCATACTGATTATTATATAGATTCAGTAGCCATTCAGCTGATCTATCAATGAAATTGTCTATTTAGTTAATAGTCAATCTAACCAACAAAAAAACCAGATATATTACCTGTAAACCAATTTTTATATTACCATAAAAAGACAATCCAACAAAATACAATAAAGAATATAGTCAATTGAATGCCCCATATCATACCATACAGGCTTTCCTTGGTATTGATAGCAGTCTTTTCTAATCTTGCATCTCTGTGGATTATACCTGCTTTCAATGTAAAATTAATTTTATGCTATTTTCATGGATTTTTGGCATGCGTCTCTAGAGCTCTTGGTGGAGAAAAAATGCAGTCCTTTTCTGCCAAGTGCGGTTTTGGTTGGTTGTATACTATTTTAGAGCTCTTTACGGAGCCAGCTGTAAACATTTCTATATATACATAAATGTTATAGCGCTAAATAGAATAATAAAAAAACATAATCAAATAGACCCACGTAAGTTTGTTTTATAAAATAATTTATTAATTTAAATCAATAAATATAATTGCTAATTTATCACTCACACTTATAAATTCTTAACTTAACTAGTTATAACTGCATAAATGCACTCATTGCATGATATTATTACAATAATAAATTTTAAATAAATTTAATATTTATTTTTATCAAATAATTTATTGTTTAGTTGAATAATTAAAATTAATATATAAATAATCATTACAATTTATTATTTTTATAGTATATTCTTATTTTATAAAGTTGTTATCAAATAAATAAAAATAAAAAATATATAATTTTACTTTTTATTGACTATTTTATTTTTTAATTTTTTAAATTATTTTTTATTATATAAAAAAACTAAATATTGATTATTATAAATGTGACAAACTAAATATTGATTATTATAAATATGAACAATTTCCTATATTGTTAAACTTCTTAATTATTTTTGTGTAGAAAATTGTAACTCCCTGAATTTAGGGCCTTTTTTTTTCTAATTAACTTTCATCTCGCCCGGATCGTGGAGTCTAGTAATATGAAACTCTAATTCACTTTATCCACAAATTTTCTTGTATAAACTGGTGAGTGAAAATAATGATTACAAAACTCACTGAAGGAAAAAACAATAATAAAGATTTTATTACAAAATATATCAAACTTTTAATCAAATATTTTACAGTAAATAAAAATACTAATAAACTGTGAAAACAACAAAAATCAATATCAAAATTTCTTCAAAATAACACGTGTGATCTTCCAAAAATCTCGAAGAAATTATAAAATAATTATCTCGTTGGATAAATAATAATTTATAAAACTTTATTATTTTTGATACTCACAATTTTTCCCTATCCAAAACAAAATAGTAAAAATAATCCTTAGTAAACTGTAAAAATTAATAAAATATACTAATAAAATCATATATGTACTCATCTATGAAATCTACTGATACTAGCAAGCAATGAGCGCAAAAACGCTTACTCGTAGCACATAACATGAATTTCAGTCATACGTGTGTAGACGTAATGCCTCTAATGAACAATCACCCAATATATGCTTTAAGAGCATGTGTAGACTGAGTGTTAATTCAAACATAAGTGTGTACGAATTTGTCTACCACTTGACGTCCAAGGTGTGATCGCATAATTGAATGCATATCCATTTATTCAACTATAGTGTTACTCATCTCATCTAATAAAATCTAAATTAATCTTCTAACTTAAAATAATAATAAAACATACTTTTATTTAGTAAATCTAAAATATCCATATTATACTAAATTTTAATAAAATATAACTTTATTTTGAATTTTCACATCTAATAAAAATTATTCTAAAAGAAATGAATTCCAAAACCATATATAAAAATAATAAAAATCTAATTCTACAATATTACATATTTATCCAATATATAGAATTTAAAGTTAAAACAATCACTTCATGAAATAAATCCAAAAGATAATCATATAACTGAAATCAATCCAAAACATACTTATTCACTTGCCAAATTTAACATCAAAATAATCATTTTATAAAATAGTTCTTGAAAATTATCTTTAAATCTAAATTCAATTTCCAAGATATATAAATAATAACTAAAAACAAATACATGTTTAAATTTATCCACTCACTTAGAATGCAGGGTTGAAATCCACTATCTTTCACTCCGCTAGCTAATTTCCATTCCCATGTAATTTCTCCATTCATTAATCCTATAATCATATATATAAAACATAATTTAGAAATAAGTTCTATTTATCTCATATAATTTTTATTCAATTTTAGTCTTATTTTTAATAATTCTATTCAATTTTTCTCTCTAATTAAATTAATTAATTTTACCAAAATTTCAGCGGAATCTCCCTTACAAATTTAACTATTTCCCTCATCAAAACAAGTTTAACTCTTGCAAGAAATCACAATAAATACAATGTGCATCTTGGGCCTCCAATCAGTTAATATATTTTCCACTTCAATAGTCCATAATTTCATTAAATTCAAAATATCTAAAATCTTCAATTCATTACCTTATGTATAATTCTCAAATAAGTCTCTAATTCTCAATATTAACTTTCATAAATTCTATTAAATTAAGTTATTTTCGTTAATTCATCTAACCTTTATAATTAAGTCTAATAATTCTATTTAATCTCAATTAATTCTCTAATATTCATCACTCTTGAATCTAAAATTCTATTTTGATCACAATATCCTTCAATAACATTCATAGTCAACATTAATTATTATTTATCTCTTTAAATCTAATTAAATCCTCTAATTTAATAAACCTTTCTCCAACTATTATTTAATCCCTATTTAACTTAATTACTCTCATAATTATTCCATATAACACCTCAACAACTCCACAATCCTTAATAACTATACTAATTTCAATTAATTTCTATAATTATAATTAACTTTCTTAATTCTCATAATTTAATCAAAATCACCATTAAACCTCAATTGTTCCATTCATAAATTAATTAATATAATCTTATATCTATCTAGTCTATTCCTATGCCATTAAACCTCTAATAAACATTCATTTCATACTTTTAAACCAAAATAACAATTATTCAAAAATCAATAAAAATTCATAAAATCTCACCGAACATCTAAAATTCGTAAAAATTGTACCAACACAGTCAAGACAAAGAGGAGCACGTTCTATCCCGATTTACCTCTTGGACCTCGTTGAAGTCGCCACTTGCGGTGGTTAGAGTTAGCCGTTGGCAACCATTAAAAAAATGATCAAAGTCATCTCATAGATCGTCTTATAGGAGTTTGTAGAAACTTATGATGTCGTTATATGAGCTAACATTTGTCCGAAATCACCCAAAAATTAATCTTTGATCAAAATTTTGACAAGTCACTGTGTCGCCATCCAACCTCTGTTTTAGACAAATTAGGTGTCTATGAAAAGCTTATGAAAAGAACTTTCTATTGCAACTTGAATCACCCAAAATGGAATTATGGTTGAAGAGAACTTTCTATTACTATAAATATAATTAAAACTCTCAAAAATAATTCAAACTATATTTACACATTAACTAAAATAATTTTCTTTATGAATGTTATTTTTAATAATGCAGTTCTAATTTGAAATATTTTATTATTACTAACTCTACTTAATTAAAATCTCAATATAAATACATCATGCAAAATTTAATATTGAAATTCACTTAAAATATTTATAATAATATTGTTTTTACATATACAATATTATTAAATTTAAAAATGTAGAAATAAAATATAATATCATAATCACATATACTAAAATCTATTTAAAAATATTTATCCATTTTTAAATTAAATTAACCACAATATTAACTACATGCACATGTATCAAATACTCTTATATTATTTAAATATCTAAATTAAAATTTTTAATTAAAATAAATTATCAATAATATTTTTTTAATAACTCAAATATTTAAAATTCTAAGAAAAATATAATGTGTAAATTTTGGGGTGTTACAAAAACTTTCTATATTGTCAAACTTTTTATATTTTCTTTTGATTAATTGAGAAAACTAAATACTTAATTATTAATTTATTTGTCACATGATAATTACTTTATCACAATTTTACATACTCAGTCTCACAAACAATTAGTAAGTTCCTTTTATAGCAACTACTTATTAGTTGTCGCCTTAAATAAACTTGAATAGTAGTGTAAAAATTTTATAAAATTAATCATAAATTCATATATTATGTGATATAATTATAATAATAAATTTTAAATAAATTTAATATTTATTTTAATGAATTAATTATTTAGTTGAAAGTTAATATGCAAATAATAATGTAATTCATTATCATATTAAAAAATTATTGTTAAATTAGACATTTTAAATAAATAAAATAGTAAAAATAAAGAATTATAATTAAATTGGTATAACAATAATATAATTATTTTGATAGAAAATAAGAAAATTTTTAGTTTTACTTTTTTCTTTTATTGATTTTTTATTATTAAATTTTATTATATAAAAATTATTTATTTATTATTATTAAATTAAAGTCCTAATAATTACTTGCCACATGACAAAGTAAAAATATATTATATTGTTCCTTGTCAAAATATTATATTATCAATATAATTATTTAACAAATGGTGCTCATTTAAAATTAAATCTCATATCTCAATTAATTATATATATTAGTCAATTATCTGAGCTTTGAGCAGCTATAATTTATTATATTTTAAAAAATATATTTAAAAATATTAATAAAATAAAATATTTATACAAATCATGTTTATTTTCAAAATAGATAATACATTAAAACTATTTTTAAACCTATAATTTTTAGTTGTCTATTTTATAGTTTTTTCTAATAATTTTTTTATTTTTATTTATTTTTAATTAATTAGTTTTATATAAAAATTTTACTCGTTTATATATCAAACAGTTAGTTTAATAAATATTAAATTTTTATCTCAATAAACAATTAGTCGACAAATGATTCAAAAGTGAATCCGAGACTGAAATTAATATATTGATTGATAGATATGATTTGGATTTAACAGTAAATAAACTCTTCCCAGGTAAGAAATAACAGGGAAGAGGAAGTTTTATTCGGAGAGAAAGATCTCGGTTTCCTGTTCTAACTTCTGGTTTTGTTTTCATTTTCTGTTTCTGTCCTTGTTTCAAGTTTCTGTCACTAAAAAAGTCATGCTTTATCTGAAAAGTAATAGTCCAAAACCGTCAAAATAAAAATTGCAGTAGACATCCTGCAATTTTCATTTCTGATGGCCACAAATTGTTTATAAATCAATGGGTTGGTGTACAAATCATAATGCCTCAGTAATGATCTGAACTCCATATTGTGGGCACATTGTGAGGAGTTGAACAGGTGAATGGATATAAGTAGGTGACAGACTAAACCTGTAGCTCTGCAGAATCATTGAAAGAGCAATTTTCTTTTCTGTAATTGCAAAGTTCAAGCCCACGCAAGTTCGAGGTCCCAAACCGAACGGAAGAAATGAAGACACATTATCATTAGTAGCTTTAGCCACACCTTCTGCAAATCTTTCTGGTTTGTAAAGATGAGCGTCTTGTCCCCATATTTGATGGTCAGTATGAAGAGCTAGTGTTGGAATGTAGATTTCCATCTTCGCTGGAATACTTGGTTTCCTCAATCTTACTTCTTTTTGGACTACCCTTGTTATGTGCAAGACAGGAGGATATAGCCTTAATGATTCATTGATGATCATGCTCATCTAAACTAGAGAAATTCAAGAAAATTTAGGCATTAACTTTGTAAATTTGATATCTAGCTATCGGACTGACTTACAATCTTCAATCTTGCAACGCCATCTGCTGTTGGATTCTGCTTGCCAAATAGTTTAACGACCTCTTCTCTTGCTTTGTCTTGCCAGTCTTTATGAATAGCTAGAAGAAGAATTGTCCAACTGAGTGAGCTTGCAGTTGTTTCCTGTCCAGCAACATAAAAATTCTTGCATTCATCTATCATGTCATCTATGGATGTCTTCTTTTTATTATATGTCATGTTATAGGTTTTTACACGTAATCCAAGAAAATCACTTCCATAGCTATCCAGTCCATCCGTCATCGCGGCCTCCTTTCTGTTCTTTACCATGTTTATGATATTCTCTCTTATCTCTTCTTGAAGTTTATCCAATTCAACATCATCACTTGTTTTCAAAAAACTTCTGCAAACATGCATAGTGGTACACTTTTAAAATATTTTGGAGACGAAAAAAAATCTCGATGACAATAAAAGCAGAAATGGAAAGGAAGCTCACTTGATTCCTGGAATTCTGACTTTGTACTGGTTTCTTGCAATAATGAAGATCATCCTATTCAACAAATCAAATATTTTCTCTCCTCCCAAGTAGGTGCTTCCAAAAGCTGTCCTGGATATGAATTCTGATGTTAAAATCTTGAATTCTTGAAATACATCGATCTCCTTACCGTCATGCTGTCTCCATCTTTCAATCATTATCTCCACACTTGATATCATTGCTGGAACCATTCCTTTCAAGGAAATACATTATTTGGTTCTAGTTAACATATTAGTTTTGGATTAAGTGCATCTGTCCGCTTTATGAACAAATTAACAGCAACTTGAACAACTATAGACTAGGAGTTTCCTTCAAGTTTTCTGCATGAAAAGCATAATTGGCAAGTTTACGGATCTTCAACCATTTTTCGCCTGTCGATAAGACAAGTCCATCTCCTAAAAGTTTCTTGATGAGCTCCTGGAACCCCATTTTCCAATATGTTTCTTCTTTATTGTTCAGAATTTCTTTAACCACCTCAGGTTCTGTGACTGTCAGTTGAGGAAAGTACCATGCCAAAGAAGAAAGTTCTTCCCTAGAAGCACCAATTAGTGTACAGAAAACAATAAATAAAATTTGAAATTCTAACCAAAATGAGAATATTACCATAGAGCTTTATCCAAGAATATATGTGTGGCTGACTTCTTGGAAGTACATGATGTGACAATTCCATGGGACTTTACGTGATTTCCTTTCTCATATTGTCTATATGTTTAGGGTTGCCATGAAGGAATCTGTAAGAAGGTCCTTTTATTCCTTGTGACCTCATTGTTGATTGCATGCAAATTGGAATTAACCATTCTTTGTAAAGAAACTTGCTAAGAATCAGAAGCAAGGATAAACACAGAAAACCCAGAACGTAAATAATGAGAGTTCCCATCATCATTTCAGCTATTTCTTTCCAACTCTAGTTACTAATTTTAATCTATGGCCTAAAGATCTGTAGGCTGTAATGGGGGCCTGAAACTAGATTCCTGGCTTTGTATGCATCTACAGAAGAGGGAAAAAAAAAATTAAATATATCCACAGAACCTAAAATTTTCTTACATTGTCTTCTGGTTGTTGTTGCTATTGGATTTATAATATGCTGGCACGTTTTGTTAGACAATTGAATTCCTCCATGATTAGCCTGAAAACATCTCAAAATAGCTTAAAAAATAAAAAAGAATGCGAAGTATATGATAATCTAATGCACATGTTTATTTATTAATTGCATAAATTGTCAACCATGGCTTATTTATTTATCAATACCATAGACTATCCTGTAAAAATCACTGAGTTGTCTTTCTTTATTTTATTTTAGCTGCAATTGATATCACCATGGCAAGGGTACATGCTGCGTCCATTGTCTTTCTATTAACTTCATGTTTTCCAAAACGTGCTTAGCATAACTAATCTAACAAATGACAAAACGTTAACTGGCTCGGCTGCATTATCACCCTTAGATTACATAATTTATCCTGATATTCCTAGAAAAAATTTTAACTATATTCAATGTGACACTGCAGCTGACATTGTCCTATTCTTTTTTTCTTTTCCTCTTGAATAATCAAAAGTTCAGAACAAACAAAGCACAAATTAAATGTAACAGACCAATCTGCATAAAATGTACTAAATTATAGTATTACATCACCCATCGGGCCCAGGCTAAGTGCGTAGCGAGTAGAGTGTCTCAGGTTGGGGTCCAACATCCACCAATGTGGTGAAAGCCATATCCAGAAACACTATTACATTCATTTCTGGCTTCATGCACTGATAAGTTTCATTAGGTGCCTTACAAATATTATTCTATGCTTAAGCCATGTGGGAGGTCTTCCAAATTATAATGTCTGGAGCATGATCTGTAGTCCATATTGTGGGCACATAGTAAGAATCTGAATCGGCGAATGGACATAATTTGGTGAAAGGGTAAACCGGTAACGTTGAAGAATCATTGAGAGTGCAATCTTAGTCTCTGCAACTGCAAAGTTTGATCCCACACAACTTCGAGGTCCCAAACCAAATGGAAGATAGGCAGTGACATTGTTGTTTGTAGCTTTAGCAACGCCTTCTGCAAATCTCTCAGGCTTGAAGAGTTGAACATCTTCTCCCCATATTTGAGGATTGTGGTGGATTGCAAGAATTGGAATGCCAATTTCTACATTTGCAGGGACAACAAACCTCCCCAATTTGACCTGCCCTTGGCACAAGAACAATTGGAGGATATAGCCGCAGAGCTTCATGGATAATCATGCTCATCTGCATTAGAAAAAAAAAAGAAAAAAAAGACACAGATAAGTGCTTACATATTGATAATATGCTTCCCCAGGGACAAATTCTCTAGACATTGAGGCAGGGGTAATGCTTCCCTATCCCGGCCTCTGTAGAATAATGTGAACAAACAGAATACATAAGTACCTAATATATATGTAGGATCCCATCCCTACAAAGAACCGCTCAATCTATAGCCACAAGGTAAACCTATTGAGAAAGAAAGAATGGTTTTAACATCTATCATACTTACAATCTTCATTCTTGAGAGACCATCTATGCTTGGATTGTGTTGGCCAAATAATTCAACAACCTCCTTCCTGGCTTTATCTTGCCAATCTGTGTAAATAGCTAGAAGAAAAATAGTCCAGGTGAGTGAGCTTGCAGTTGTTTCTTGTCCAGCAACATAACACTCATCAATCATCTCTCCAACTGATATTCTCCTGACTGTATCAGCATCATTATTCTCATGATGTGCCTTTAACAGAAATCCAAGAAAATCACCTCCAAATCTGATTGGTCCACCAATGCTGCTTCCTCTCTTTTCTTTATCATGTTTATGATGGAACTTTGTATCCCTTTTTCTAGCTTGTCCGATTCAAAGTCATCTCCTGTTTTCCAAAATTTGCTGCAACAACAAAAAGTTATCAAATAAATGTAAGAGCTAATTGTAATTACCACTGGTTGAAATGCTTCTAATCTCCACAAAGGCATAGCTAGAAGAGGCAGACACTGTACCCAATCACAGGAATCCTAATTTTAAACTTGTTTTTACTAATGATGAGAGCTAAGCGGGTTAGCATATCAAAAGTATGTTGTCCTTCCAAGTAGTTACTTCCAAAAGCTGTCCTGGAAATTATTTCTGATGTTAAAACCTTACATTCTCGGAATGCGTCAATCTCCTTGCTCTCTTGATATTTCCATCTTTCAAGCATCATCTCTGCACTTGCAATCATAGCTGGAATCAATCCCTACGAAAAGAAAAATCCATAACTCGAGACCACCCCAGAAAAGCTATTGTTATACAAAGCTAACAGAATTTAAAAAATGAGTCATGAGTCCAACAATTCAGTAGTCGAGTGATTGCTTCTCAGTATACGAGGCCAGGGGTCAAACTCTAACAGCCTTGTCCTCCTTAAAAAAATTCAAGTGTACCATTAAAAAAGAAAAATACAAGGAGGACAGGAGCCTTATGTTTACTTTCAAGCACTCTGAATGGAAGGCATGATTAGATAGTTTACGAAGCTTAAACCACTTTTCTGAAGTACTGGTTGTTACCGTTCCATCCCCTGAGAGCTTCTTTACATAATCTTCAGGTTCCTTTTTGGGGAATGCACCATCTTTGTTATTTAATATCTCTTTAATCAGGTCAGGTTCTGCGACCATCAAATGAGCTTGAGGACCATGCCAACTCAAGAAATTCCTCCCTGCAATAGTATGTACAAAAAAAAAAAAAAGAAAGATTTATTGGGTTCAAAGAGATTCGAGAAGAGAGGAACTTCAAGTAATGAAGTTATTCTATAATTAACTGTTACCATAAAGCTTGACCCATGAATAAATATGTGGCAATACAACAGGTAACAACTTATGCTGTGATAGTTCCATGGGATTTCTTAAGACATATTGTGTCATATCCATAACCTCTTCGGTGTTACCATGCAAGAATCTGTAAGAAGGGCCTTTCACTCCTTGCGATCTCATCATGTATTGTATGCGAATTGGAATCCACCATACTTTGTTCAAGAACTTGATGAGAAATGAGAGCAACATCATTAAACATACACTACAACTTGATAGATAAACCACCTGTAGAGTGCCCATTGCATCAGAACTAACTGTAGACTGTCAACTACAAAAGCGGGCTCACTGTGTATAAGCTTAGTTTAGTTAATGAATGAGATGTAAAAGGCATGAAAGAATATTTAAAGTGCTAGTATGCATTGGATTCATATGACTGGAGGCAACGAAGATGACAACTGTAATATAAGCACACAGATGGAACCTATGTTCTATTGGTGCTGGCTTCATGTCTTGCTTGATTGACTAATTTAATATTGCAAACTTGAATAAAATTTGTCCTATTTTTGCATGTACGATTCAAGTTCTGTAATTACACTTTCAACTCTACCCAAAATATCATTATTCCACAATGATTAACACCGGCAAGTCTTCCTTGTGTATTTAGCCAAATGTAATTTAAGGCTGCGTCGATCAATCACATATATAAAAGAAGATGACGAATGCTGTAGTACAATTGACAAACAACATATCTGTTTGTCATTGTTAGAAACTTGGGTTATGCTTGTCGTTGTACAATTGACCCCTTATAGATTTCATTTTCATGGAGATTATTACTAACACTGTTTTCCAGAAAAACAACACGTCTTCGTTATTGCTGATGTCCGTATCAATCATGTTAGGCGTTTGGCCA
The DNA here is from genome assembly GCA_949677035.1 of Omphalea diandra. Lineage (NCBI taxonomy): Eukaryota > Viridiplantae > Streptophyta > Magnoliopsida > Malpighiales > Euphorbiaceae > Omphalea > Omphalea diandra. Next base: position 40,731 of record CATIWR010363085.1, read on the forward strand.
TATTTAGGTAATACCAGATTGAAATTTTGTGGTATATTTTCTAAAGATGGTTGGACACTTGTGTTGTGAGTGAACTTTTCGCTAACTATACTTGCAGCTAAAAATTCAAAAACAATCCAAATTTTATATTAACTATGCGTACAAGTGATCAAAATTAAAAAATATATATATATTTTTTCATTTTTTTATTGTCATCAAAATTTTAAAGTTAAAATTATTGTTAATATATATTCTTAAAATTTATATGTTTTAAGAAGAGAAAGACAGATTATCAATATTTGTGAAAATAACAATATGTGATTATAAAATTTTATTTATTTCTATAATTTATTTTTATATAAATGATATTTTTTAATTGTAAAAAATAAGAGCTAAAAATTAAATGCAATGTTAATGTCAAACAGTCTCAAAATGGTGCTATGCCTAGTGCTAAAGGTTAGAGTGATTTTACCAATCCATTTTATGATCCCTTTCTTTAATACTAAAATTAAAAAATAAAATAATTATAAATTTTATAGTGAGTATGATAATTTTAAATTATATGTATAATTTATTAATTATTAATCAAAATTAATAATTAAAAAGTCTAATTTCAGACTTTGAGAGTATGTATTTTAAAAAATTTTGTGTGTAAATATATAAGACAAAGGAGGAAAATAGAAAGGGGATTAGCTGTCTCTGGAAGGGGGTAAAAATGAAGAAAAATAAATTGTGAGGAAAACGTTTTATAGGTTCCAGTTTCACTCTACATTTCTCTCTGATTATCCACCCACAAACAAGGCTATGTTTAAGTGAGAGCTAAAAGTTACGTTTCAGTTTTGTGATCATTCATCATTTTGTTAGCTTTTATTTCATATTTCTCTCTAACGGTGAAGATATTCAAATATTCATCATCTTACCTTATATCTACTTAAGCAAATGGTGTTTGGTTAAATTAATTATGGTAATTTAGGGGGGATCACAAATCTAATATGGAATTGCAATATGACTTTAATTGTTGGAATAATTTAGAGATTGAGAATCTGATCAATCCATAACAGTATTATTTAGTTGGGTTTACATGTAATAACAGTATGATAACCACCAATGAACATGTTTTAAACTATGAAATGATTATCACATGCCAAATGAAAGCGCCTATTCATCAGCTCCATGAGGCAAGCATCAGCAATTCAGCTCTTACAGTGCCTCAAGAATGATTTGAAGCCCTTTTTGTGGGGATAGAGCAAGAAGGGTAGTAGGTGAGTGGACATAAGTTGGTGATAAAGTAATCTGTAACGCTGCAACATCACTGCCAGTGCAATCTTTGTTTCTGCTATAGCAAAGTTCATGCCCACACAATTTCTTGGTCCCAAACCAAATGGGCAAAATGCAGCAGTGTTATTCTTTGGAGCTTTTGTCCACCCTTCTGCAAATCTTTCTGGTTTGAAGAGGTGAACATCTTCTCCCCATATTTCTGGGTCATGGTGTACTGTTAGAGTTGGAATAAGTACATCTATCCTAGCTGGAGCAAGAAAGTTCCCCAGTTTGCTTCCCTTATGGACTTCCTTTATTGCAGCAGTAATGGGAGTATATAGCCTTAGAGTTTCATTCACAATCATAGTCATCTGAAAAAGAAATATCGATAAGCTTAGATTGAATTGAGAATAGGCACACATTTCTAAACAGTTCACAGATGTCTATTTAGAGGCTGAAAATCAAAAGTGTGTGCTTACAATCTTCAATCGGTTGATTTCATCTGAAGTTGGATTTCCTTGGCCGAATAACTCAAGCACTTCACTCCTTACTTTTTCTTGCCAATCTGGGTGAATTGCCAGTAGAAAAACAGACCAAGTGAGTGAAGCAGTAGTAGTCTCGTGTCCGGCAATATAAAAGGTCTTGCACTGATCAACCAGGACATCTATGGATATTTGTTTGGTCTTATCTTCTTCCCGGTTCGCCTTTATCAGGACCCCAAGATAATCACTTCCATAGCTATCTAATCCTCCCATCTTTGCTTCCTCCTCCCTCTTCTTTATCATCTTTAAGAGGGATTCTCGTATGCTTTGTTCTAGTTTTTCTTATTCCATTTCATCCTTTGTTTTCATAAATTTTCTGTAAGACGACAGAATCAGATACGTTTAACCAAAGCGAAAATGAATGTTGTCTGTCTGTTGGGGAGAACCAAGAAGAAACTTACTTTAGTACAGGAATTCTGACTTCAAAACTATTTCTTGAAAGAAGGACAAACAGCCTCGTTAGCGCACCAAAAATATGCTGCCCTTCCAAGTAACTGCTTCCAAAGGCTGTCCTGGAAATTACTTCAGCTGTAATTGCTTGAATTCTTTGGATACATCAATCTCCATGCCTTCGTTATTTGTCCATCTTCCAAGCATCATCTCTACACTTTCGATCATCGCTGGAATCATGCCCTGTATCTATGTTTCAAATTATTAGAAAAGAAGATACTGTACAAAATCTTTTTTTGCCTTAGAGACAACTCCAATACGACTGAACTAAAAAACTCCTTGGTCATGCTCTGGGAAATCATAGTACAGCAAGTGCGCCAACAAGAAGAAGAAATTACTTTCAAGTTCTCTCCGTGAAATGCATGATTGGCTAGTTTACGCTGCCTAAACCATTTTTCGCCTTTCGTTGTTGCAAGTCCATCGCCAAAGAGCTTTTCCATATAAGAATCGAACTCTGGTTTTGGGTACATTTCATCTTTGTTGAGTACCTCTTTAGCCAGTTGTGGTTCAGTGACCACCAACTGAGGCCGAGGACCAATCCAACTGATATAATTATTCCCTGCAACAAGATTATACACGGAAACAGTGCATCAGATTGGTGGCTTTATTTCAAAAGCTTTCAATGAGGAGTATGATCATATTTGAATATTTTGGTGACCATATGGCAATTACCATGGAGCTTCTTCCACAAATAATATTGAGGCTGAATTCTGGCAAATATTTGATGTGATGATAATTCCATGGAACTGCTTAAGGATTCATTTTCTCATTTTGATGATATCTTTTGAGTTTCCATGAAAAAATCTGTAAGAAATTACTTTTACGCCCTGCGACCTCAGCGCAGATTGTATGCGAACTGGATTCCACCATAAGTCATAAAAGAACTTGAGCAGAAGTGATACGATGAAGCACACAAACGCATAACTTGAAACAAAAATGATCATAGTTCCTTCTGTCACTCCAACCCTGTTTTAATTATAAGTATAGACTTATAATTAAGCAATTAATTCCTAATATAAGTGGCCATGGAATTTCTGGGTTGCAGTTGATGACAAAAACGAAATTACCAGGCATTAATAGGTCTCATCGTAGACCTAACCATATCTTCTATTCTTTAATCCTTTCATCAATCAGAAATTGACTTCTCATGTGCAAAGGCGGCAAAGTTCACCCACACCTATTTATCCACCCATATCCATCTTTTAAAATAAAGGTATGAATAGTAAATGGATAAGTTATATTTTAAATGAGTCTTAAATACATCATTATTACCTACTTAACTTAAGAAAAAAGTTCTTGGTACCATACATAGTGTCTATGAGCTTTCTAAAAAAAAATTTATTTTTAAATGTATACAGTTTTGTTTAATTTTGAAGTTCTTCTCATTCATCTTCAATTTAGATATACATAGGAATCTTATTTGTTGTCTAATTATCATTTGTTGCAATATTTTTAATTTTATTTTATGTTGCTACTCTATTAATTGTCGCATATCGATATTTTGCCATTTATAATTTCATCGGAACAATAAATCAATTAAATAAATAATACTTGTTGTCATCGAAGCCTGATCAATTTTATTTTCTGTTCTCATATTCCTATTGGAACACGAGTAATAAGGTGGCCATTTATTTTCTATTCTTACGTTCATTTGCCAAATTTTATTTAAATAAATATTAGGCTTAATACATAAATCTGGCCATAGTCTTACATAAAAGTCTGATATCCCAAATTTTTATTTTGAACCTATTGTACCTCTTACATTTTATTTTTCTAACCAATAAAAACAATTTTTTTTTGTAAAAGAAAATATTTAAAAATTTGTCAATAAGAATCATTTTTTTTTTAATTTTCAAATGAGAGGGAATTGTTATTTCCATAAAACTAGAGTACATCATTAATCAACAAAATAAATTCTTCTATTTTATAATAAAATAAGATTTTTTTTATTTTTCAAAAAAGATTATTTTTAAGTAATTTTGGTAACTTGGTAATAAATTTAATATTTTATTTTACTAAAAATAAATTTAATTATAGCTCAATTAAAATAAATATTGTAATTTATTTAAAATATTTATTTTTAATCAATTCAAATTTTAGTTGAATAAATAAACAAGTATGGATTAAATAGATTTAAGTGGTTATGAATATTCATATAAAAAATTAAATAAATTATAAATAAATAAAGAAAATTATTATCACCCAATCTATTTTGATTGTACCATAACCACCCTAAACCATTCATTTTCCAGCTAAAACTATAAAATATTAGGCAGCTTCTTCACAAAATACAAAAAACCATAATGCTTGGCCTCTTCACAGTTGACATAAAAAAGAGGCAAATTGATTACGCAGGTCATTGACGAAAACTAATTCTTTATTGACATTTTATTACAATTTGTCTGAAGAACGCGTCAGAGAACCAGACATGATTTCTTTGATTGTCCAAGCAGACGTGTATGTATTATATACAAAATTACGAACAAACATTTGTTTTGAAAGTAGTCAGTTTTCACGTCAATGGTTTTAACGAGCACTCTACAAAGGTCTAATGGTTAGAAAATTTTTTCCTTCTAGATGCTGGGTCCACGGCCCAACGATGTATTTGTTATTTTCCTCGTGTAATGATAAATAACTAAAATATCAAATACACTTATAATATATTTTAAAATAATAATAAAAAAATAAAAATAAATTTTTTTTATCAAATTTGTCTTTTGAATTTATATTATTTCACTAAGATTATTCTTTAATAGTACTTTTATACGTCATTATATTTTTACTTAACTCATTTCTCCTCACATTTACTATAATTAAATGAATAAACAAAATTATTACTTCACAAAAATATTGTTATCTCAAAATAAAATTATATTTTTAGGATTTATGGATTTAAAGATTTTGGATAAGCAAAATTATTACTTCACACCATTATACTTTTATTTAACTTATTTCTTCTTATATCTATTACAATTAAATGGATAATCAAAGTTATTACTTCACAAAAATATCGCAGTCTCAAAATAGAATTGTATTTTTAGGATTTATAAATTTAAGGTTTTTGAATTTTAGGGAAAAATGTGTTTTGTCGAAGTATATTTGAGTCTAGTTTTTTTAAATATGTTTTATGACTGTATAATTCTGCTCATTCATCCAATTATAATAAATGTAGAGAGAAATAAGTTAAATAAACGTATAATAATGTGCAAAAGTACTGTTAACGAGTAATTTTGATTAAATAATACAAGTTCAGAGATAAAATTAACGAAATAGTTCATTTTGTCATTTATTGTTACTTCGAGACAAATTCAAAGTGTATTTGATACTTTAACCTATGATAAACATTATGCTCTATTTATTTTCACTAAAAATAATTTGTTTATAAATAATATTTTTTATAAATTTTTTGTAAATAATATTTTTTTGATGTTTGAAGTACATTATAAAATATTATTTTTTTATTAATAAAATTATAATAAAATTTAGACTGAATATCTATATATTTTATTATTTATTATTTAATATGAGAAAAAATATACCTAAAATAAAAATTTTAATGCTCACCGATAATTAATAATGAGTGTTGATAAATAAGAATGATCAATAATAAAAAGAATATATTGTTATGTAATTTATTTTTTATTTACATGAGTTCGTCACATTTGAAAAATGACTTACTCTTTTATAAAGAGAAAATCATTTTCTTTAAAAATGATTTAGTTTTTATTTATATAGAAAATACTTTTTGTTGAGTAATTTTTTTAATCATATCAAATATAAAAAAATGCAGAAATATTTTTTAAAAAATATTTTTCTCAAAATAAATAGAGTTTAAGCAACTCAATATACTTATGTGATTTGTACTTAATTAATGTGTCAAAAATTTTACCATTAATTCAGTAAAATAAAACTAGAAAACTCGTCCAAAATTCAAGAATTTTATTATGTTATTATCTCAATAATTCAAAACCATATACTAAAAAACTAGTAAGACCTTATTTTTAAGATTCATCAAGATTCGGCACTAAATTTTGGGCCTAAAAAGGAAAAAGCTGAGTTTCCGAAAGATGAAATGACTTACGAATTGTGTTATATATATATATGCACTTCATTTTTGGTTATTATAATTTAATTTTCATTCTATTTTAATTTTTTTGATTTTATTTTAGATCTTCATATTTTAATTTTTAGTTTTAATTAAACCCTTATATTTTAATCCAACATCTGTCCCAGATGACAGCTTGCAACCTCACGGAGATTATTACTATTAAATGTGTTTCAAAGATCAACACTGTACCATAGTCATTAACTCCCCAAGAAAAATTTTGAGATAAATCCGAGGCTGCTGCGGCTATATACTGCATTATATATATTCAGGTTAAAACTTTGTACTTTCTGGATTTTTTCCTATTAAATTATTTATAATTCTCTATTTTCATATATTATACTAGAATGTCATTATATTTTAATTAACTGTATCATTTTTCTGTAAAATTTTCTGTTAAATTAATCTAAAATAATTGTAATACCCTTAATTCTACATTAAATTTTCAATTCTTATGAAATCTTATTAATCAAACCCACTAAACAGGAAGTCTTTACAACCATAATCCAATAACAAAAATTCAGATTTAAAAGCAAAAATTCAAAACAAAAAACGCAGCCAACACTATCCCTTGCTACAATCACATCTCCTTCACCAGCCACACCCCTCACGCACAACCAAACCATACACTGCCAGCACTATCTTTTGTTTCCATTACTGCACAGATTCACCGCACAACTAGCAACCAAAAAAAGGTAGGAGAAAAAAAAATGGAAGTGAGCAAAAAAAAGGGAAAAGGAAAAATGGTGCCTTATCTGGATTCGGATGAGATTTGATACTATTAGATTTTAATTAAGTACAAATCACATAAGTGTATAGACTTCCCACTCAATGAGTCTTAATGAAGTAATAAAAATAAATTTGAAAATATTTTTATGACTAATAATATAAAATAATTTTCGAGTTAGAAGGATTGTGTGAAGATCCAAGTTGATTAGGTTTTTTATTGGATAGAATTCAGGTGATGGGTCTTGTGCTGTGGCAACTGGAGTTGGTTTTTGAGATTTCTTCCATAAATGACTGAGAATTCAACCCTAGCCTTGGAAATTTTTCTCCCTCTATTTTTTTCAGCCCGCATATCGGTGATTTTTAGATTTTTGTTTTTTCTTTTGTATCATTTGATTATACAAGATTTTTAAATATCTCTTATTCCATATTTTTTAATTAATTTGATTTCGACTATATTTCGAAGTGAAAACTTTTAATGTTGTAGATAATTTCAATATCATAAAATCAACAACTCACTGACATTTTATATCCTTAAAGCGACTAGTATTTGACAATTTTTTATTTTTTATTTTTTATCTTCAGAGAATTATAAAATGAAATATGAAATCTCAACAACTATTAACAATTTAGAGCTGTTAGTGCAGTGACACTTTAGCTGTCATTTTAGAATTTTGAAGTTTAGATTCTATGCAGTCAAAATCTAGAATTAGTTGATATATCTAGAGTGTTGGCTTTAGTTGTGGAAGAGCATAAAATAAGCTGCATGTTTTTTAAAGAAATGGTGAAACTTAACTCCTTAGTAAGTTTAGGTAGTTTAAGTTGAAAACGTGGGCTGTCAGCAACTTCATGTATATGTCCTGCTGTGAATGCAAGAACGTAGAGAGTGAGAATTTGTGAGGAATTATAAATGTATGCCGAAAATGAAAATAAAGAAAATTATTGTCTTCTTGTTCTTTCATTCAATGTTTTTGATCTTTTACTGAAAATATTTCATGTTGTTTTCCTCTCCAGTTCCAACAAGACCTAATGGTTTCTTTTTTTTTTGTTACATCAGACCTGAGCCTACCTAATAAAAAAAACCCACTACTACCTGACATCATAACATTACTAAGCACCCATATATATCAACCAATCCAAGAAGCGAGCATCAGCAATTCAGCTCTTATAATGCCTGAAAAGTATTTGAAGCCCTTTTTGTGGGGACACAGCAAGAAGGATAACAGGTGAGTGGACATAAGTTGGTGATAAAGTAAAGCTGTAACGCTGCAAGATCATTGCCAGTGCAATCTTTGTTTCTGCCATAGCAAAGTTGGTGCCCACACAATTTCTTGGTCCAAAACCAAAAGGACAAAATGCAGCAATGTTATTCCTTGTAGCTCTAGCGACTCCTTCTGCAAATCTTTCTGGTTTGAACAGGTGAACATCTTCTCCCCATATCTCAGGGTCATGGTGTATTGCTAGAGTAGGAATGATGATATCTATCCTAGCAGGAGCAACAACATTCCCCAGTTTGCTTCCCTTTTGGACTTCCCTTACTATCATAGTAAAAGGATTGTACAACCTTAGAGATTCATTGATAATCATATTCATCTGCAACAAAATAAACAGGAAAGATTTTAGATATCCTTAGAATACAATTTCTAAAAATAAGTTCTGATACCATATTAAGAATCATACTCAACCTAAACGTTCGTGCTTGTAAGCGCAGTTTAATATGTATATCTAGTTAGCTAGAGGCTATATATAGCATGTTCTTACCAGCTTTAATCTATTGATTTCATCTAAAGTTGGATTTCCCTTGTGGCCGAATAATTCAAGGACTTCCTTCCTTGCTTTTTCTTGCCAATCTGGGTAAATTGCTAGAAGAAAAACAGTCCAAGTGAGAGTAGAAGAAGTAGTCTCATGTCCAGCAATATAAAAAGTCTTGCATTCGTCAACCAAGTCATCTATGGATATTTGCTTGGTCTCATCTGCATCCCGGTTGGCCTTTATCAGCACTCCAAGATAATCACTTCCATAGCTATCGAGTCCTCCCATCTTTGCTTCCTCCTCCCTCTTCTTTATCATCCTTAAGATGGAGTCTCGTATATCTCGTTGAAGTTTTTCAGATTCAATCTCATCCTTTGTTTTTATAATTTTGCTGCAGAACAAATATTGGAAACAAGCAGACTATGCATTAATTATATCTTTTATGGATAAGTACTGAGACAATTGTGCATGCAAATGAATAACTTAATTACTTTATTACAGGAATTCTGACTTCAAAAATATTTTTGGAAACAATAAGAATCAGTTTCCCCAGCAAACCAAAAATATGTTGTCCTTCTAAGTAACTGCTTCCAAAGGCTGTCCTGGAAATTACTTCAGCCGTTAATTCCTTGAATTCTTTATATACTTCAATCTCCTTGGCTTCATTCTGTACTCTCCATCTTTCAAGCATCATCTCTACGCTTGCGATCATCGATGGAATCATATCCTATACATGGATATATATTTGATTAATATATAGTACCAATTATAGGAAGACGAAGAAGAAGAAGAACAAATTGATTAATTACTTTCAAGTTGTCTCCATGAAATGCATGATTGGCTAGTTTGCGCTGCCTAAACCATTTTTCGACGTTGGAAGTCACAAGTAGTCCATCCCCAAAGAGCTTATCTATATAAGAACCAAAATAGGGTTTTGGGTACAACTCATCTTTATTGTTGAGTATCTCTTTGATCAGCTGAGGTTCAGTTATTATCAATTGAGGCCGAAGACCAAGCCAACTGATATACTTCTTCCCTGCAACCCATCGGTCGAATTAGTATTATGTATGATGATCATAACTGTGAAGATCACGTTTCAGAATTTACCATATAGCTTGTTCCACAAATAATACTGAGGCTGAAGTCTAGGGAAAATTTGATGTGATAATTCCATGGAAGTACTGATGGATTCAGCTCTCATTCTGATGATATCTTTTGCATTTCCATAAATGAATTTGTAAGGAAGACTATTTATTCCCTGTGATCTCAGCGCAGATTGTACGCGAATGGGATCCCACCATACTACATTCAAAAACTTGATGATAAGTAATAATATGATGAAACACACAATCACACTACTTGAAATAAAAATGATCATGGTTTGATTAGTTAGCTACAACCCTGTTTTAATTATCAAGGGTAGACTAATGTATAGTTATTCTTCCTTTCTGTAATATAATTAAGTGGCCGTAGAATTTATGGGCTGTTGCCGTGGTTGACAAAAACTAAGTTCCACTAAGGCGAGGCATTGGTCTCATCTCCATTTCTGGAAGTGGGGCGCATGTACGGATCCATGAGTTACCATTATGGCTTTTCCTCTTTGTTCTTTTTTTCATTTCCATTACCAGGTCGGAGATTCTTCACACGAGTTAATAGGATTTGAGCCTTAATAAGTAGGATAACACTAAAATACAGTTTACGTTATTAAACTATATTATTGTAATTAATGATTCACTATTGAATTAGATAAAAAATATTATTCACCATTGAATTAGATATGATTAAATACCGTTGGATTAAATGCAGTTATTATTCACAGTTAGATTAAATCACATTATTTTACGACATTATAAAAAAATATTGTAGAATTCACCTAATAAATAGGAAATTTTTTAGAAAATAAGGGTGGTTATATTTCTTCTTTTTTATGTTTTTAAAAGTGCAGCTAGAAATTAAATTTGTGATTTTTTCTTTGAAACAAAAATTCTTCACTATTTAATTTAATTTTTTTTTATCTGGGTGTTTATTTACAGCAAAGCTATATTTTTCATATTAGATAAGTGCATTTTTTTTTTAGTTCTGAATTTATAAATCAAATTTAGAAGACTATGAAAAGTGAAAATTAGATTGAGCATATATATAATCAATTAAAATGTTAAACAAAATTTTGTAATTTAACAAAAGGCCAAATGGATTGGGGCATTGTGAATTACATCATAATAGGATAATATATTCTTCCTTTTTAATGACTTTTGTCAAAAGTGAAAACTCCTCGCATCATAAACCAATGGTGATCTTTAAAATAGAGTATATTTTGAGTAATAAAAAGTATTTTAAAAAATTTTTAAATATAAAGGACAAATAAAATTTATTTAAGTCCAATGAACTTTCACTCTTTATTTTGTTTTATCTAATAAAAGCATTTAATATTAATTTATGGAAAAGAGAAAAAAAAAGTTTTTCAAGAAAGAAAACAAATAAAAAATAATGTAATAATTATTGATATGTATGTGAAAACTGAATTGTATTAATTACATTTTGTATATAGAGTGAATTTTGACTCTCTGTATGTAGAGAATCAAACTCACTTTCTAATCTATAATTTAGAGTTGGATGTGGCTTGGAGTCTTATTTTCTTTAATCTTTTTTGATAATAAAGAGTTTCAGTTGAATAAAGAGTGAATTGAAAAAGCCCTAATAGCATCCTTAAGGGTTAAAGAGTATATTTTATGTGATAAAAAGTATTTTTGTGGATATTTAAATATAAAGAGTAAAAAGAAAATTTTTATAAAGTCCAATAAACTTTCTATATTTTGTCATTTATTTCACTTTATCCAATAAATATTTAAGTTTTTAATTTTTTCCATCTTTTCTTTTTATCTAATAAATATTTAATGTCCTTATTTTATTTTATCCAATAAATATTTAAGAAAAATAAAAACATTTATCAATAAGTTATTAATATATATCTTGAAAATTTGAGTGTATATTAATTATTATTAGAATAAAGAGTCAGTTTTGGCTCTCCAGATGTAGCGAGCCCAACTCACTTTTCAATTTATAATTTAAAGACAAAAAAAGTGTTGGAGTTCCTTTTTATTGCATGACTTTTCATAATAGAAATATTGGTTTAATTAAAGAGTCCATTATTAGAGGACAAACCATATTTATTTGAGCTATTAGTTGATGCAATAAGAAACTTGATATTAACTAAAAGCTAAGATTGAAAAATTAATAGAGGAATGCGTCTTTCTACAGTCTCGTCTCTGCAAATCCTTTCAACCCTCAAGTCGCTCATTGTTTTGACGGTGTGGATTCCTATCAAATGGCTTCCATGAATCGGTTGCTTTATAAATATTCCTTTCTCACAAATATATGTGACCACAAAATTCGTCTTTTTCGATAAATTCTACGGCAATAGATTTAAAATCTCATTTTTTTATTGCGATTTTTTTTATAACTTTCTCCTGATTCTATTTTATTCTTTTTCTTTACCATGTTACTTTAAATTATAATATCGTAATTAATATTATTTAAATAATAATCTTATTATTTTATCAAAATTATTTATATCATAATATAATCATAGATTTATTATTATAAACTTTTTAAATAAAATTATAAAAATTAAATTAAATTTAAAGTATTTATACCATAATAAATATACAAATTACTAAATTAAACTATTTTTATCATCATAAAATTCATTTATATATTTCAATTTTAACTTAAAATTTATTTCATTTACAAATAAATTTTTATGTTTAGTACACTATAAAATAAAAATATTTCATTTTAAATGAAATGAATTTTGTGTTTGATTTAAATATAAAATGTAATTAAACATTCTATTATATAAAAATATTCTGGTATTATTTTTTTTAATTTTTACATGTAAAAAGTATATAACAAAACAGAAAATCGAGAGAAAAGAAAGAAAGAGAAGAGAGAGCAGTTAAAACAAATAAGAAAAGAAAAAATAAAGTTTAAAAAAGTATTTTAGTGAAGAGTTTTTTATCATAATAAAAATTTATAATTTTAGAATTTATTTATAAATTTTATTAAATTTAGTAAATTTAATTTAAATTTAATTAATTTTAATTATTAATAAAATCAATATTAAATTAATTTTTATTTATATTAAACATATATAATACAAAAATTTTATAAAATTATAGAATTAATTTATATCCAACATTGTATTTGTCACTTCTTTTCATCCACGTTCTCCTAAGAGAAAGATGTTTGACTTTTTCTTCAATCTCGATAGAAAATGTCTCTTTTATGCAAAAAAAAAAAAAAAGAACATATCTCTTTCCTTGGCTTTTTGCTTCAATGGAGAGTGGGCCTTCGAGTAATGAAATCCTCAGTCGAAAGATTCAGATTTGGGAAAAATTCAGTAAAGTTAAATTTTATTTTAATAATTTTAAAATTTTATATTTTAAAATTTAATTTTTATCTTCAAAAATATTTTAATTAAAAAATAAATTTTATTAAAAATAAAAAAGTATTAAGAAATTATTTTAACTAAAATTTGAAATAATTTTTTTTATAATTTTATAACTTAGATTAACACTATATCTATTTTAAATAAATAAAAATATTTAAAAATAAAATAGTTTTAATTTATTATTAATTAAATTAAAATAATAAAATTTAAATAGATTTTGTGAATCTAAAATTTATTTTAGATATAATATTTTTATTATTAAAGTGAATTTTATTAGCAGACCTATATGATCCAACCGTACGATTCAAGGTTATCTCCATTTGCTCGGTTCATGGAGGTGTTCTGCTCGTACCATGAATGAAATAGCTTCGGTACAGATGCATCCTAATTGCATATCATATACTTTCTTGAGTTGCCAAGTGTGGCGTGATTTTATTCATATCACCATCCTCAGCTTAAGATCACTGGCATTTTAGCACTAAGGCTAAGAAGGGGCGCAGAGTTGAAAAACGAATCAACCATGAGAAAAAAAAAAAAAAATGTATGACCACAAGATATTAGATACAAGGAAAGTTCGTTCATCATGAAAACTTTGAACTGTCCGCCGAAAAAGATAAGTTTGTTTTCATTATTGTCGTGTGAATTCAATTTTTTTTATTATTTATTTTGATACTATTTCTAGGCCTATTAAATTTTCTATCATCATTATTAATACCTTTTTTTGTTTTTATCTTGTCTTATTTTTTTTAATAAATTAGATTTTTGTTCCGTAAAAATCAATTTAGATACATATAATTCATTTTGTGTTGTATATAATATCAGAATATAAAATAAAAATTATAAAAATATGATATAATAAAAATATAATTTTATTAAATTTTCAAATAAAAATAAAATAATACAATAATTTATAATTAATTATAATATATTTTATATTTAATATATGAATTCTATAGTGTTTATCAATTTTGATATTACAAAAAAATTGAAAATATCATAATATTTAGCTATATGTCATCAAAATGTATGTTCATTAATCAAATACTATATGTACATTAATATTTGGTTACAATTTATTATTTTCATTAAAACTTGCCTACAATTTATTACAAATGAACTTCAAATTCATTAGTACTAATTTACAATTTATTAAAACTTACTATAATTCATTACAAATGAACTCTAAGTTCATTAATATTTTGTTTACAGATTCATTAGAACTCATGTACAGTTCATTACAAATGAATTTGTCCTCTATACATTTATTAAAACTTATCTACAAATTCATTAATGAAAATTAATATATAATATGAATTAATATAATATAAAATTTAATATAATTATAATATAATTAATTTATAAAAATTTATAATATAATTTAATATATTTAATTAATATAATCATATAAATTATATATAATATTTATACATAATTATATATAATTATATAATTATAATAATATAATTAAATTAATATAATAAAATTATATGTTATATTAATATAATTTTAATATATTATTTTGGTATCTACTAAGCGTTAGTTTCAAAAGTTAGAAGGAAATTTTGGACGTGCCAGTAGTTACTTGCACACTTTGCGTCTCAAAACAGGTTTTGGTGGCATATTATAAGATCTTGTCAGACAAAAAGAGAAAATATATGCACAAGGCACGTTTTTTTAATATATATTGCACGTGTCATGGATTTTTTATCCATATGACCTCTAGCCCATATTATTACACGGACAGAGTTACCTAATATAATTTGCCAGCTCATTAACCCTCCAAATGGAACCTTTCCCAACTGTCAGTTTAGCAGAAATGGCCCATGTTTTTGTGGTAGAAGCTGCCAATGTTGGGGAGCTCCAGTTTGGTATTCGGAAGGTTGTTGATTTGGACAAATCGAGGATCCAAAGGCTCAATTGTTCTTATGGATATCAATATACAACCTCAGCAGGAAGCCAAAGCGAATCCTTAAAAGGCAAAGAAGGTTGCTACAGCTAAGGCTATCGTGACTCGGGAGTCATCACCAAACGTTGCTATGCGAGAGCCTCTTGCTGTCTGGGAAATAGAAAGCATCGGCCATTGCTCAAGTTTCTAAAAAATAACCTCATTAGTGAGAACATGTTTAGCAGCATGCCCTGCCTTCATCTAAGGTGGTAATGCAATCATCAATTCAATATGCCACTTATCACCCAACTATTCTGCTGTGAATCCAATTAGTACCAATCTCGATGTTTAACATATAGTTCATTTCATAAAAAGAAGGAAATCAAAGAGGCATTTTATTTGTTAGCACATCCAAGATAATGCAGTACAAAATTAAGAAAAGGGTACATTGGCATTTGTACAGAGAAGAACAGCAGCTAGCATTCACTTTGCAATGCCTTAAGAATCACTTGAATTCCATGTTGTGGGCGGATCAAAATAACCTGAACTGGTGAGTGAACATAGGCAGGAGAGAGCGTAAAGGAGTAGCGCTGTAGAATCATCGAAAGCACTATCTTAGCTTCAGTGATTGCAAAGTTTGAGCCAACACAAGTTCGAGGTCCCAAGCCGAAGGGCATAAATGCAGATGTATTATTGTTTGTAGCTTTAGCAACTCCTTCTGAGAATCTCTCAGGTTTAAAAAGATTCACATCTTCACCCCAAACATTAGGATCATAATGAAGTGCTAAAGTTGAGACATGGAGGTTTACATTAGTAGGCACAGTGAGATTCCCCCCCAGTCGAACTTCTCTTTTCGCTTCTCTTATTACTCCAGCTGCAGGAGGATATAATCTCAGAGCTTCATTGATGATCATGCCCATCTGCACAGAAAAACACCCATTACAAGTTAATTGTAGACGAGTATATATACACCAATTCGATTTAACTGCTACGACTTCCTCCTTACTATTTTCATTTTGGCAGTTCCATCTGCAGTTGGAATTTCACGACCCAAGCACTCGAAAACCTCTTTTCTTGCTTCCTCTTGCCAATCTTTATGGATTGCTAGAAGCATGACAGCCCATGAGAGCAATGCATGAGTGGTTTCATGTCCGGCAACATAGAATGTCTTGCACTCATCAATTACATTTTGTACTGATATCCTCTTGGAGTTATTATCATCATGACTGGCTTTTAGCAGAAGTCCAAGAAAATCATCTCCATAGCTCTCTGCTTCTCCAGTCATCATTTTCTGTTCTCTCTTTTTAATTAGCTGTAAGATGGAGTCCGCTGTTTCTTTCTCAAGCTTATCTGCGTCAGTTTCATCTCTAGTCTTGAAAATCTTACTGCAAGCGAAATCTCATTAATTTTTCTCCGCTATTTAGTACAAATAAGTTAGAGGAAACTAAACAATATCTATTCGTAAGGATGGATTTGAATTACCTGATGATGGGTAGCCTAGTTTTGAAAGCAAATTTGTTTATTGCCACGGTTAATTTGCTTATCTTGTCAAAAATGGCTTCTCCTTCTAGGTAACTACTTCCAAATGCAGTCCTAGAAATTACTTCAGATGTCAAAATCTTAAATTCATGATAAACATCAATCTCGTTGCCCTGATGATTCTTCCACCTCTCTAACATCATCTCAGTACTAGCTATCATAGCTGGAACCATATTCTGCAAAATTCCCCCTTTGCAGTTAGATAAAATTTGCATGATATATATAACACAAATTTTATGCTTTTTGGATGAGCAAGGCAAGCACTCGACTACTAGATTAACAAGCCAAATGTTTCAACATATGCATAGACATTATTGTGCGAAATTGCCAATGAATGAAATTATTTAAAAAAAAAAAAACTACCAGAATAATAACTTGCTAATAATAGGATTTTACTCACTTTTAAGCTCTCTCCATGGAAAGCATAGTTGGCCAATTTCCTCATCTTAGCCCATTTTTCGCCTTCAGCTACCACAATCCCATCTCCTAATAGCTTCTTAATCTGAGTTTGGGACTCTCCTTTTACATATATCTTGTCCTTATCATTCAGAATCTCCTTTACCAACCCTGGCTCAGAAACAAGCACCTGAGGTCGAGGACCAACCCAATACAGAAGATTGCTCCCTATACATGTACATATAATATAATCAAGGGATACATTAAACAATAACATAACAAAACAAAATCCCTGAATTTTTTTTCTTCAAAAAAGAACAGGAAAAGATAAAATCTTGATACCATAATTCTTGATCCAAGAGTGAATATGAGGCTGGAGTCTTGAATACATGTTGTGATGAGATAAACCCTGGACGGGTTTTTTCACGGATTCACTTCTCATTTGGATAATCTCTTTGGAGTTTCCATAGATGAATGAATAGGAAGGGCCAGTGATTCCTTGTGAACGCATAAGATGCTGTAGACGAATGGGTTTCCACCATAATTTGTGCAGGAACTCGAACAGAGTTGAAACAAGGTAAATGGAAAGACAGGATGAAAGAAGGATTGCTGCACTTCCTAGACCACCCATTGAAGTGTTCTCCCTGTACGATTAAACAGCAAGCTTGAGTTAAAGGAAGTAGCGGAGGTAATGCTTTTGCTTTATAGTTGGTTTCATTGAGTAATTACTGTCTTTCTCAATTGAGTTGATGTTGTCCGTCACATTTTGACCTTGTACTAATTGAGTAATCATGCTTAGATTATTTTATATTTAGTTGTAATTATAATTAATGCTTTTTATCAAATTTTAAATATTGTTTCCAGAAGATTTAATGATTAGATGATTAATTAAATAAAACTAAACAAGTAATTGTAAAAGCATCTTCAACAGTATTTTTTATATTAAAGAGCATATTTTACCCAATAAAAAATATTATGAAAAATTTTTAAATATAAAAAATAAAAAAATATACAATTTCAATAGATTCTTGATATTTTTAATTTTTATTTTATTTTATTCAATAAATATTACTGGTTTGTCCAATAAAATATTAAAATTTAAAGCCTTTCAATAAAATTTAATAGTTGTGGTGAATGATTATTCTGAATAAAAGAGAATTTTTTTTCAATAACCAAAACAAAAATAGATAGATATTAATTAATGTCTTATATAGGAAATTGAAATATTTTAATAATAATTATAGTAAAAAGTAAAATTTGACTTTTTATATGTAAAGAGTCAAATTAACTTTTTACTCTAAAATAAAAAAAAATAAAAAGTGTGTTGAAAACTATTTTTTAAAATTAGCACTTTAAAATAAAATTTTGTTCAAATAAAAAATTTATTGAAAGTGTTCTAAGTAATTAACACTTGAAACTGCATGGGCTGTGATAAGTGGGTAATATTATTCGACACAAGATCCCAACATCTACATTCTCTCGCTTGTCAAGTGCGTGTTTGGTTTAACACTTGCTAATTAATATTTAGCGATTGTGTATTCAAATATTGAAAAAAAAATATTTAATAAATATTAGCATTAAGTGATTAAATTTAAAAATAATATTCAATATTTAGAAAATATAATTAAGTGTTAAAAGTTAGTTTTTCCAGTATTTAAAATATAAAAAACTGATATTTGGATTTTTTTTAGTATTAGCCATATATTTATCATTATATACAATTATATTATATATAAAATTAATTAAAATATAAAAATAATAATTTTTAGTCATTTTATAATACAATGACATATTCAATCGTTAAATTACTAAATATTTTATATTTATTAATTATTTATGATTAATTGCTGATGCTAATTACCGATCATTGCTGTTAAACCAAACAAGTGCTAAATCTTTTAGATTACCAACTATAGTGTTTCATTGGTGATAGCCTCTAAAAATCAATAAATTTATTAATTTTTAGTAGATTTTTTATTTACTTTTAATTTTAAGTAACATTCATCAAATTTCATTAACATAAGTGCCTTTGTTGTTGTAGTTCTTTAACTAGATGAATATTATTTGTGTGAGTTTGATTGTTTGTTTTATTGTCCTAATAAATTTAAATTTATTTTTTTACTATGATTTTCTTATTTTTATGAATAATATATGTCTTCTTTTATTGGAGTTTTATTCTCTTTATATGAGAAGGTGAGCAATTTTCCTTATGTTTTTTATTCATTCACTTTGAAATTTTTTATATGATTCTTTTATAATTTCTTACTATTTTTCTTTCGATTATATTTGTTTAGAAGATATGTAGTTTATATTGTTACTGAATGATCAACTTGAAAGTTATTAACTGTCAATAAGTTTTCAAAAAATGATCAATTTTATATTTATATTAAATCATATTAAATTTATTATGTAGATAAAAGATTCATATTTCTTTTAAAAAAAAAACTTAAACTAGCTTTATAATGATGTACTTTTTTAGACATTTCGCACCCTTTTTAAGGTTGTAGATGCAAAAGTAATAAAATAAAACAAGCGAACCTTTATTTATAAATGGTAATTTGATGTTTAAATTTTTTATATTTAGTATTTGGATAATTTTTTTGTTTAATTAAGTGTCTAAATTGATAAAATCATTTTCAATGTGATATTTTCTCTTATTTAAATGAATAAAATCTATAACTTCGTTACATCTATCTAACATAATATCAAATTCTGTAAATTATTTTAACTAATTATATATATAAAATTTCGATAAAAAATTTTCACTTAAAATAACGAATTTGTTCATTTTTTATTTATTTTTTATTTATTTTTAAATAAATTCTATAATGATAGAAATATAATTTATTCAAATATATATAAAAAGTAAAAAAAATGAATAATTTCTACATTTATAATGAAAAATTATATACTTATACATAATTAGTTAAAAATAATGTATAAAATTTGATATAAAGCTAAATATATTTTCACGAAGTAATTACTGATAATTTATATTAAAAAAATATCACATTAAAAATGATTTTGCTAATTTCAGATATTTAATTAAATAAAAAATTATTTAAACATTAAAATTAAAAAAATATTCAGAAACTAAATTTGTAATTTACTATTTATTAATCTAGTCTCTTTCCGAGTCCAATTTAAATGAATTCAAAAACAGCAGCTCGTGGAGGGTTGGCCCACTCGGACTTTCAACGTTTTTATTATCTCGCTGTCACCCTCCTCATAATGCTAAAAACTAGATTAATGAAAAGCATCTACACCTAAGCTTAAATTTGAAAATTAGAGTCGAAATTAATTAAAAAAATGAGTAAAATCAAAATTAGTATTTATTTATTAGGAGAAATTAAAATAAAATTTTTATTTTTTATAATATTCAAACTGATAATTAAATATAAAAATGTTATTATTATGTATTAAATATAATATATAATATAATTAAAAATAAAACTATTATTTTATTTTTTATTCTAAACTTCATAACATTTCTAACAGAAACATTCTATTTAAGTAATTTGTATAACAAATAATAAATGATGTAAATGATTTAATGTAACATTTACCTATGATTATTATAAGATTTTGTAGTTGAAATATTAAATAATGAATCACACGATTAATCACTAATTTATTGCATTATTTTGTTCATATTTAATGAGGATTTTGTCAACTATGATATCACCCCCATTCTAGGGTTTGAAAATTATATATTATGACCACATGTTTGAAAAATTATATTATATATGGTACCATGCACAATACACATGTTAG
>CATIWR010363173.1:0-18957 GCA_949677035.1 Omphalea diandra
TTTGAACCTGAAAGTTTGCTTGTTATTTTAGAACTACACACCCAAAGAAGAAACTGAATGCCTTTTCAATTATTTATGTACCTTTCCCTTTGCAGCAGATTGCATAACTGCCTCTATCATTTTATGTGAACTTCTACCAATGGCCTGTATACCATCTCCATTAGGAGAGCCATTAGAACCATTGGAAGACCATCTACTCTCACGATCAATCTGCCTTTTGTACTCTTGCATCCTTTCATTGAGTGCTGCCTGCTCATAGTTGGACCTCTCTCTCGACTGTTGAGCATACGTCAGAACCTGCAAAATGAAAAGTGGCATTTTATGTTCACAAATGAAAAAGCAACACCATATCAAGATTCATCTGACAACAAAAACCTTTTCTGACCATCTTGCTTTCTATGAGGCCGCATAACACTTTCCAGTTAATGAGTTGACCAAATAACCCAGTGCAACATTTGTACGGACTTAGGAAGGAAATAAATACTCATGGTATTAGCTTGACTTTGAGACAAAGTACAGTGCCACATCTAAACTCTAGAAGGTGACCAGATCAACCTTTCCAGTCAATTAAGCTTTCCAAAAACCCTTTTTACACTACAATACAAAATTGTAGTAGCTCTTAGTTATTATTGGAGGATACTAACAGGTACCACCTACTGTCTTATAACAGCAATGGCTTAATTTAATAGGGAAAATTTGATTCTCTGCCATTTGCCCCCTCTTAGTGGTGACTTTTGGTTTACTTCTAAATATTTAGAAGAATTAATCTGAGCAGTGGTTTCCTCAGAATAATAGCCAGATATTGTATATGTTGCAACAAAAATACACGAAAACAGAATCCAAATTGCTGGCAAGTTAAAGACAAGAAAACTTATAACCAACCTGATTTATATATGGCTCCATTTGATGCAACAACTCGTAGCCCTACATTTAAAAAAAAAAAAAAATCTCTCTCAAGCGTATGGATATAGGTAATAATGCAAGTACAAAAAGCCGAGAAATCCCTCCATGCTACATACCTGCTTGAAGTAACGAAGATGTGCATCCATTGTCCCACTGACAGCCTCTAAAAATTCAAACCTCTTTTTTGCCTCCACATTAGAAAGACCTGTCACCTAGAAGGAGAGTGAGACGATTATCGACTTAACAACTGCTCAAGCTACAATATCATTGAAACCAATAATCATAGAGGGAACAACTAGTTTGGGATGTTTACTTACCAGATTAAAGCGAGCTTGCTCAAATACAGACCTTGCATTATAAAGCTCCTGATATGCAGGAAATAATATGAGAAAATAATAAAATAAAGATAACTATGGAAAAGATTGTGCTCAAATTTAAATTAAAAAACATGTACAATACCTCCTCTACCAAGGTAGCTACATCAGTCTTTGTGCCTTTCCTTAGCGACAGAAACTTCTCACGAGCCTATGGCACAGCATAAATAAAAACATAATCAACCAGGGTTTTCGAATGTAATTCGGCTGTTTAGAAATGTATTTTCTTGTCAATATGATTAAGAATCCATAATATTTGAGTTCAAGTTCTGAAACATAGATCTAAGAAAACCAAAATAGTGATGCAAAAACTATCATACTGCAGATAATTGCACAATATTGCTTTCTAGGCCAGTTCAACGAAGTCCTATTTCCATATTTAGAGAAATCTAAACCATGCAAAGGTTTGGAAGGTCAAAGTTCTATACTCTTGCATAACCCATACCCGAGGTAGCAAAAAGAACTTTTTTATATACGAACAACCTTCAACTTCAGAAGGCATAATAATAATCAAGGAGTTCTAAAGATTATTCTTAAAGTTTGAGATACTAAAATTTCTCACTTGTAACCTACTTCAATACTTCACAACAATTAAAAGCTATGCCTTTATCTATAAAAATCATAACAAGCTTATTCCAATATGACTGCCAATGGCATCAACTACAATGAGAAAATTATTAGCAATCTAACAAGGGAGAAGCACCTGATCATAAAGAAGGCTAGCCTTGTCAAAACGCTTCCTTGCTTCCTGCACAAAGACAAGATCTTTCAAAATATAAGCTAAAAGAACATTAATAAGTTAGATGTTAAATGACCATCAAAGGATGACTGTTAAAGAAGATAGTCAAGGGAGGAAACTTGCAGAAATCAAAAGTTCTAACTGCTGAGCATGACCCTTCCAGAGTAAATGAGATAGTCAGACGCATAGACAATATGGAAAACTTTTATGCTGGGAGAATCCAACAAATACTGAGCAACAATAGAATAGATGTTCTAAATGACGCATAGACAATATGGAAAACTTTTATGCTGGGAGAATCCAAGAAATTAAATACCGAGCAACAATAGAATAGATGTTTTAAATAATTAGAATTTGCAAACTAAAGAAGAAGGAAGTGGACAAGTCACAGCATTCCAGAATGCATGTTCTGCAAAAGCTTGGTGGCTAGGTATTTACCATAGGGTTGCATATAAAAGAATAGCTATTATTTGTTGTACGTGACCATCGAAGGAGGACCATTAAAGAAGAAAATCAAGGGGTGAAATTTGCAGTAATCAATGTTCAAACAGCAAAATCTCGACTCTTTGAGCAACACCCTTACACAATCACACTAAGTGAGAAAGTCAGATGCATGAAGAATTTGGAAACCTATTATGCAGGGACAATCAAAACAATTAATTACTTGAGCAACTTTTTTTATAAATATGTCCTATTTAATTAGAAGTCTCAAGTTGTTGAAGAAGGAAATGGTCAAGTCACAACATTGCAGAAAGCATGTTCTGCAAAAACTTGATATCAAGGTATTTACCTTAGGATCGCATATTATAGACTAACTATCATTTATAGCCAGAATAGACAATTCACAGTACCTTGACCTCATGTAAATCAATATTGACAAATTGTAGTAATCTGTCATTCAGCATGTGCTCAACCTGAAAAAGGGAAATAAAAAGCATGTCAGATCAGATGAGAATAAAGTTGAATTTTCAACAAAAAAATAGAATTTGTTATATATATATATATATAAACTGTAAAGCAAGAATTACTCAAACTAAAAACACATATAACTAAATCAGGCCCATGTCAAACTGGTCTAGATACTGAATACTACAATCTCCCTGCTTCCTTGGCCTGATTTTCACTTTTATCAGATATTAATTTGAAGTCCCTCAAGCGCTATTCGTCTAGACTAATCGATATCTAGTGCATTGCCCATAACAACATCCATCAAACATAATTATGCTTGAAAGCTCCATTGGATTGCAAGAGGAAACCAGAAAAACGATGATACTTGGACACCTATAACAGGTTGAAGTCAGATGGCCATAAGTGTGCAATAAATCTTAATTATATTATCGCCTTCTCTGGCTTTTTGGAAGTCAAGACATGCAAGGTGTTTCTTACTCTTTCAAAGCAAACCATGATGACAACAAAAGTTATGAGGTTGAACTGTGAGGAACACAAATTCTTGTAGTATAATGAACTCTGCTCAAGTCATATCGATAAGAAGAAAAGAGATTAAGAATTGGAAATGCTGCCATCATTTAGAAAATTATTGCAGTCAAAAACAGTAATAAGAAGTTATACACATACTGAACTAGCATAGAGATTCCTTAAGCATTAACTTGATATTCTGATAGTCCAAAACAAAGCACAACAAAAATAAACTACCATAATATTTTGCAAAAATCATAACACATCAGAATTACCTGAGATCGAAGTACTTCCTTGTATGTCCCAATCTCTCTCAAGGCTATGGTAAATTTGGTCATAACAGGGCCTAGAGTAGCAAACATATATTCCATCAGTAATTCCACAATCTCAAGCAACCATCAACTAAAAGATTGCAACCATTAAGAAAGATAACTTCCAATCGAAATAAAATTACCTCCGAAGGCTACACTAATAGGATCATTATGCCCTCCACCAAAAGCTTCTAGAGCACTAGCAAATGCAATGTCCCCATCATATCCCTCTCCTAGTCCTTCACTGGTAGTGAAAAATGCATAGATACAAAGCCCATCAAAATAAGCATGAAAGAAAAAATGAAGAAATAATCGATACTATTTAAGGGCATATAATGCCAACTCAGCTAGAGCAATTTAGCATCTTGAAGCGTGTAATTTAACATATTGATAAAAAAACATGTGTGCAGATCAACTAAAGGCACAAACTTGCCACTCCACATTAATGATCTAGAAGAAGAAATTCACAACACCAGAAACCTTCGCAAAAACTAGAAGTTAACTGGCTTGCAAAAGTACAAATAATACTATCTTCCAACCCCCATCCTCCCCTTCAAGAGAGGAAAATTTCATCACCTTGAATGTGTCATGTTCTATCACATAAAGGTTATGTGTTTATGATGTCAATAATATGCTACTTTATGTTCTCAACATTATAAACTAACATAGAGCAAACACATAGAAAAAAACATTCGTATAGACATTTAGTTGAAGTGAAAAAGACGTACGTGTATTTTCGACATCCTTTGTAGAACTTCAAACTTCTCTCCCTTAACAATTCAGCACTTTCCTCCAAGGATTGTACCTGTTTCACCAAAGAAATCAACATACCCCACTGTATAACAAAACAATCTAAAATCAATAAATGCTGCATAAAACATAAATGTATGACTGCAAACATCAAAACAATTTGTCTGACAAGACAACTTCCAAAGGGTTCTAATAGTGTATATATCTTGTAGAGAAGTAAACAATATAAAAGTAAGACTAATGCTTCTTATGCTGCAATTTTTTTTTTGTGCCCAACAGTGCAAAAGTACACTGGAGTTTGTTAGTTCTTTAGCCTCCACCCTAAACACACATGGTTAGGTATAGATTAGGATAAGTAAAATGAAGCCATATCAGGAGAGATAACTGAGACAATTAAGGAAATATGTTTAGCGAAAAGTTATTTATGGGCTTAAGAATTTAGATTTAAGTAATAAGATCACCAATACAAATTGTAGTAATAATTTTTCTTCCAATAGGAATTACTTACAAAAGTCGATCATTTATTTAGAAAGATCACAACGATTTATTGTTTTCCTCCAGCTTGACAAATGCAGATCTAGTTTCCATTATTTCCTTGGAAATCGTAACCGGATACTAAATCAATTACAAATAAACCTCTAACCGATACGATACTTTCCATTTTAATAAAGCTTTCCTTAAACTTCCAAGATATATTTACAAATAGTAAATGATATCAGCAATTTTCAAATTGACAAAGAAGAAAAAAAAAAACAAAAAGGAATAGCAATATAAGTAGCCAGCTACCAAAGCAACTGAATTATCAAAACTGCACAAACTTCTACCTTTCATCCCCAACTTTATTTTATTTTATTTTATTTAAGTTAAAATAAGAAGAAAAAAAGGACGTTGCATCGTCAATTCGGTGATAACGAGTTGCGAGTTTGGAATTCAGCAAATTTGAAATAGTGCAAACACCATTTGCTGAAGTCCCGGAAAGCGAGGATAGACAGAAAGAGAGACGGACCTGCTTGCGAAACATAGGAGAGTCGTCGAGCTTAGCGAAATGCATATTTGAGACGGCGATTCTTCTACCTTATAATAAATTGTAATAACCATTACCACAATGCCTGATCTTGGAAGCGTGAAGCTAATCTAATGTCATAACCGCCTCCAAACATTAAAATCAAGCTGAGATCTTCAACTTTGCACCGATCCTAACCATAAACAACGGCTACCACTCCACTACTTTAGGCATATGAGCTCGATTGGCGGAGCTTGTAACACTTCTTTTTTATTATGTGTGTTTGTTTTGGTTTAAAAACCCTAGGAGAGTAGAGTACAGACAAACAAGGAGAGAGTAAGAAACCCTAGAAACGGGCAAGAAAACATGAGCGATTCTGGATTTAGGAGGTTGTGTTTATTAGAACATTGGAAATTGAGTGGATCGATTAGGCGACTTCATTAGCTGTTAATATCTAAACCAAATAGAGGGCGCACTACAACAACATAGATAAAAGCGTTTCCCATCTCTTCTCTTCTCTTTTTTTTTTTTTTTTTTTTTTTGTCTCTCTTTTCCTTTGCGCTTTCTTTTTCAGTTTTGCGAGGCAAAATTTAGGAGACGGAGATTTTAACAGAGTGGATAGCGGACTGCGTGGAATTATTCAAACATACACTCTACATTAGACAACAAGACGGCGTCGTTTCAGCTGCTTAAAAGAGAAGATTGCTGGTCTCTGAGCCACTGACAATGGTTACCTTTACACCTTCATAGGGGAAACGAGGACGACAGGATTTTACCAATGCCACTCGCCTGAGCGTGACATAAACGTCCGGAGAAGTTGAACGACTGACCGTATTAAGTAGGCGAGCAGGAGAAGTATCCTTGTTTTTCTACTTTCCTTTTAAATACAATTGATGATTGCAAGCTCAGAGAAGATTTAATTGAATTCTCGTGCAGCATGTAACACCTTTGCTTTTCTTAAAATTTCTAATAAGATGACTTTTTTTTTTAAAAAAATAACCTTTTAATAAGATAATTTTTGCATGCACAACTTCAACTAATTTATAAAAGATTTTTCTCATTCTATCACAAATTTTATCAATTTTTTTTTTCATCTAAAAAATATTATTATGCAAAACTCAATTACTTTACCAACTTATATCATTAGTATAAATAAAATATTTTGCAATTTAAGATGATAACTAAAAAAATTAAATAAACAAAAATATATATTGATTTACATTTGATCTTTAATTATCTCAACATCAAATTGAGTCAATATATATAATATTCAAAGTTAATAAATATATTAAATTTTAAATACTTTAATAAATATGAAAAAAAGATGATAAATAGCTTATTTCAAAACTTAAATAAATTAATTTCACTATTAGAGACGTCAAGAAACACGAGGGAACAACATTGCTTATTAATAATAATAATAATAATTAATTTCAAAATAAGCTATTAATAATTAATTGATTATTATTATTAATTAAAAAAGAAAAACACAAGGGAGCAACATTGCTTAAATTGATACTGGTTTGTGAATTGTAGTATTAATTTATAACAGAACCAGAATATGAATAAGCTGAAGGATATAAGAGGTTGAGCGCGTGAAGGAGGGGCATCGAATCTGAAAGATGCCTCTGTAACGCACACTCAGCACTGGAAGTAGCGGGGCCCAACCCAAAACTTCCCTCCATCACTGCCTTGGTCGACATGGGAAAATGAAAGTCCGCCAGCAAGAAAAGGAAAAGAAATAATTTTAAAACCCCAAAAAAAAAAAATTCGAATATTAAGCGACAGCAAATCACTCATTTCATCGAAAAGAATTGGGTAAGATAAAAGGAAGCAAAAATCATTTTATGGGGACCCACAAACTGCTCTACTAGATGCACGCCCCACACCAATGCCGTCCCCGTCCTCGTCCTCAGGTGCTCGTGGTCTAGTAGTCGTTACCTACGGTTTTCATGATGGATTAGACTGACTGATTAATAAAATTGAAAATTAATTAATGATCTAAATTGATTAAGTGTCAAAATTCATTTATTGAAAATTAGTTTAAATTAAAAATATTGATAAAATTCAAGAATTATATTAAATCCAATCAATTTAAAATTATATCATGTCATACAAAATTTTATTATTTTAAAATTTAAATATTTCAAATATATTCTACTTTTTTATTTTTAAAATATTATTATATATTCTTTTTTTATGACAATCTATAATAAAAATAAATTAAAAAAGCTATAACTTGATGATTCTTACTTAAGTTATATAGATTATAAATTATGACAATCTATAATAAAAATAAATTATCATCATAAAATTAAGGTTTGTAAATTAAAAAAGCTATAACTCGATGATTCTTAATTATTCTTCAACTAATCTTCCTTTACTTTCAGGTAAATCTCTCCATTAAATTATTTGCCATTTTTCTTATATATATATATATTGAAAGTATCAGATACGTATCTTGAAAATATCACAGACGCAAGGGTATATTGTATTAAAATGGAAACCCAAAATCAAGGAACTTCAATTTAAAAGTAAAGGTCAAATAATTACATAGCCTCTAAGTTGTTGTTTTCAAAAAGTAAAATATATTCATGGTTCAAAATGCACATACTACTAAAAATATAATTTTAAATTTATTTTTTAAAAATTAATTTTAATAAGTGACAAATTAAAATTAATTTCACAAAATTTTAAAAATAACCTTTAAAAGTTTTAAAGAAATTTTACTTTTTTGCCTTTTATTTTATATATGTGTTATAATAAATTATATTAAGTGCGATACACAATAACACAATTAGTTTAGAATATATCATCAAGCATTTGTGAAAGAATATAAATGTTTTTCACACGCAACATTCATATAATTTTATTGGGAAAAAAAGAGAAAAGGTAGACAAAAGAATCAAATAATAATTCAATCAAATAAAGATATATAGTAGGGATCAAGAGTAGATGAAAGTAAAATATTTTTTTTGGGATCAAAGATGAAAGTAAAATCTAAGAAGAAAAAATGGGAGTAGATAAAAACTTTACGAAGACAACTATGGCCTAATGTTGTTTCCTTTTTGACCGCTTGCGTTGCGTTTCTTTTCCTTTATGTTACTTTCCAATTTCTTTTTCCGCCATTGCCATACAAAGTCCTTCCTGAGAATCATATACACCAACGAGCCGGACTAGCCCGCCGGCTGAAGGATTCTCATGACTGAATGCGTACAAGTTTGATATAAACTTATATTCCGTGTAAATTAACGCTTTCAAATGTTCTGTTTTGCGACGATGCGTTGTGGCATGTATTCTAATACCCAAGGTTGCAAATGGATCAAACTGGGTGGAGTTTTTTAATGTTTAAATTTTAGTTATTATAAAATCCAATTTAAGTTTAAATTGAGTTTTTACTTTTATGTTTGAATTTGAGTTTTTATTGAGCTCAAACCTGTAATTAAACTAATTTATTAATAAATTTTTAATTAATTTATTCATAAAAATTCATAATTTAAATAAATATATTAGAAAAAAAAGTAGGAAATTTTACCATCTGATTTTTCTATTTGGCAAATACAGTCTTGTGATTTATTTATTAGTAAAACTCTACCATGTGGTATAATATTGTTTATAAAGTAGTATCAGATCCGTAATTTCGTTACATTTATATGTCTCAGTATCATATTTTGTATATTATTTTAACTAATTATATATCTAAAATTTGAATATAAAATTTTTTTCACTCTAAATATAAATTTTATTCAATTTTTTTGTTTACTTTTTGTATATATTTGAACAAATTTTATAGTTATATAAATAAAATTTATTCAAATATATATATATAAAGTAAAAAAAAATCGTATTTAAAGTATAGAAATTATATACTCATATATAATTAGTTGAAAATAATGTAAAAAAACGATATTATATTAGATGCATGTAATGAAATTAAGGATTTAATATCACTTTGCAAATGATATTATATCATAAGGTAAAATTTTATCAATAAACAAACTGCGAGACTATATTTACTAAAATCGAAAATCCAAAGATAGAATTTTGTACTTTTTTCAATTTATTATTTAATTGATACACATGTAATATTATTAAAAAATTCATAAAGTACACTTAATAACTTATTTTAATAGAATAAAATAAAAAAATGATATTTTTTTTAATACAAAAAATAACTCTCTCTTAAATTGTGAACGATGTGAATTAAAGTTTTCACATCTTATATACTTTTTTTTTCTTTTATTATAATGCGAAATAGTAAAAATTCAATATTAATACCAGAAATTTATATATTATTAATATATATTGATGTAAATATGTAGTATATGATGTAATATTAGGATTTTAATTGTGAAAATTGTTACAATTTTTTATATAAATTAATGTGTTAAATGGTATTTTAAATAATATGTGTCTATTTTATATGTATCTAGTGATATTTCAAATTAATCAAATAATGCTTAATACAAAAATTTAGTTGAGAGTTATATTGTATAAATTTAAAATTATGATATGATTAATTAATGATAGTTATCCAAAATTGATACAGAATTATTATAATTTGGCACCATGATTTGATCTCTTTTTATTGTTTTACTCTTGATTAAGTTATTATATTTGCTGATCAATTTTTTTATTTATAATTTTACATTGTAGACACAACATGTCATTACAAAGAAAATACAACCTATTATAAAATATAATTAAAATTTCATCATGATAAATATTAAACATATAAATTTTGAATGATTAAAATTGGTTGAGAATCAATTTATCTTTACTAAATAATAAATATAAACAAAATTTTAAATGAAAATAAATTTATTTATAAATATAAATAAGCTGAATATATATATATTCGAATTTAATTTATTTATATAAATGAACTTAAAGTTTTATTCGAACTCGTTATTACATGTAATAAACGAACAGGCTGTTAACGAGTTCGTTTATCAACGATTCATCGCGTACACTTACACATTTACACCGTAATAATACCAAATGGTTGCTTAAGAAGGCACCACCATGCATGGGATTGGAAACATATGGAGTTCTGAGTAAACGAAATTAAGTGCCAACCCAACCTTTATAGCAGACTTAAAAAGGCAAAAATAGGAACAGAAACAAGCCGACGGAGCGACAGAAGACAGGGACACCTCGTCTGAACAAGGAGTGGCTAAAGTAACAACTATTGTCTTGCTTTTCTTTCTCCAATCGATGCGATGTCGGTTGCTTTTAAACTGATCTAATAAGGCCTTAAGCAGGGAGATTTCTTGTGCGTAACATGAGCACTGGATTGGCTATAAAATCCCATAATGGCTCCCGTCCCATGCATGGGCCTTCCACAAGCCCAAAAGGCCCAAATTTCAATTGACTGTAACGCTCTTGCAACGATGCGGTGAATTGAAAATGCTATCTCCCACAACATCTGGCTTAATTTCACTTGAACTTCAAATTCTACCACACCGTTTGATGCAAACCCCAAGCGACTTGTCTTGAGATCCAACGACTTTATGCTTGAAAGCAACTCACTCAGAAAGCCAAATCAAGTTTGAACAAGAAAAAACCTCAACTCAAAGGCGAGCCTATGTCAAAAGATCTCTGTATATTGTAAATGAATCAAAATAATTAGTTGTGATTGTTCAAAGCGATTCTTTGTAAAAATAAAAATTGAGAATCAATCTCACAAACACAAAAACTTTTGCAGAAAAAAATCAACTGTCCCTTTGATAAGTGGGATACAATATATATATATATATATAGTTTATTAGGGTTACATCTCAAACAAAATAGGAAAACAAATAAAAGTTAAACTCCTAAATAAATATAAATATAAATAGGAAATTTTAAATTAACTTCCCAAATAGTCACAAATTTAAATAAGGAAACTCAAGTCATTTAACCTCAAAATCTGACCCAAATCCTTGCAATCTTTAATAATGAAAATATTCTAAATCCTTGCAATATTCAATAGTGAAAATATTATTCCACAATCCTTTCATTGCACCTTGAATGACCCCCTTGAATTTCTTTGTCTTTGCCCTTGTAATTGGTCCTTGAGGCATTGCTAATGGATCTTTGCTCTTGTCTACTTGATTTGCATAATTCCTTCCTTCCTCAAGATGATACGTCCTCAAATCAAACTCATCACCTACATCAAAAGGAGAAAGATCATTAACATTAAAAGTAACATTAACATTATACTCACCGGGTAGCTCCAATTTGTAGGCATTATCATTGACTCTTTCCAAGACTTGAAAAGGACAATCTCCTCGTGGATGCAATTTGGATTTTTTTTATTTGAAAATCTTTATTTTCTCATATATACCCACACCTAATTGCCTGACTCAAAAATGACTTCCTTCTTCCCTTATTTGCTTGTTGTGCAATTTGTTAGTTCTTCTTCTCAATGTTGATTCGCACATTCTCATGAAGTTGTTTCACCAATTCAGTTTTCTTCTTGTCATCCAAACTACTTCTTTCATTATAAGGTAAAGGAACTAAATCCAAAGGAGTTAATGAATTAAAGTCATAAACAACTTCAAATGGTGAAAAACCTGTAATAGAATGCACAACACGATTATAGGCAAATTCAACAAAAGGCAAACAATCTTTCCCATTTCTCAAGTTCTTTTGAATGATAGCATGCAATAAAGTACCTAAAGTTCTATTTACTATCTCAGTTTGTCCATCAGTTTGTGGATGACAAGTGGTAGAAAATAATAATTTAGTGCCCAATTTATTCCATAAAACTTTCCAAAAATAACTCAAGAACTTTACATCCCTATCACTAACAATAGTTTTAGGAATACCATGCAATCGCACTATCTCCCTAAAGAATAAATTAGCTGTATGTGTTGCATCATCAGTTTTATTACAAGCAACGAAATACGCCATTTTAGAAAACCTATCAACAACAACAAAAATAACACCTTTTCATTTTTTGGACCTAGGCAAACCCAATACAAAATTTATAAAAATATTTACCATGGTTCACTAGGTACAAGTAAAAGAATAAATAAACTTTGTGGTAAAACTCTAAATTTAGCTTGTTTGCAATAACACGTCTATCACAAATCTTAATCACATCTTTTTTCATATTAGGCCAATAGAAGTGTCCTTGTAAGGTGTCTAAAGTCTTAGATATCCCAAAATGTCCCAGTAATCCACCTCCATGAGCTTCTCTAACAAGCAATTCACGCATAGAACATATAGGTATACATAACACATTCTCTTTAAATAAATACCCATCCATTCTATAATACTTATCAAAAGCTCCTTTTTTACAAGCATCATAAATACTAGAAAAGTTAGAATCCTCACCATACAATCCTTTGATGTGTTCAAATCCCAACATCTTTACATTCATAGTGTTTATAAGAGAGTACCTTCTAGATAAGACATCGACAACCATATTATCCTTACCTTGCTTGTATTTGATCAAGTATGGGAACGTCTCAATTAACTCACTCCACTTGGCATGCCTCTTGCTCAACTTACCCTGTCCCTTAAGATGTTTCAAAGATTGATGGTCGATGTGAATTACAAATTCCTTTGGCCATAGGTAATGTTGTCATGTCTCCAATACTCTCACTAATGCATAAAGCTCATTGTCATAAGTCGGGTAGTTTAATATAGCTTCACTAAACTTATAACTGAAATAGGTAATGGGTTTTTTGCCTTGCATCAAAATAGCTCCAATCCCTAAACCTAAAGCATCACATTCAATTTCAAAGGTATTAGTAAAGTCAAGCAAAGCTAAAACATATGTCTTACTCAACTTTTCCTTTAACAAATCGAATGCATGTTGTTGATCCCCACTTAAAACCAACATTTTTTCATTGCCTCAGTGAGAGGTGCAACAATAGTGTTAAAGTCCCTAACAAATCATCTATAAAAACTAGTTAACCCATGAAAAGATCTAACCTTGCTTACCGATTTAGATGTAGGCCAATTTTTTATTACACTTGCCTTCTCTTCGTCAGCTTCAACACTTTTAGCACTAACAGTAAAACCTAAAAACACAATTCGATCTAAACAAAAAGAACATTTTATAATATTATCATATAACTTTTCTCTTTGTAAAACTTCAAGTACTAACCTTAAATGCTTAAAATGTTCATTTAAATTCTTTGAGTATACTAGGATATCATCAAAGTAAACGACAATAAATATACCAATGAAGGGACGCAAAACATGATTCATTAATCTCATAAAAGTACTAGGTGCATTAGTCAAACCAAAAGGCATAACTAACCATTCATATAAACCATGTTTTGTTTTAAACGCAGTCTTTCATTCATCTCTTTCCCTCATGCGAATTTGATGATATCCACTTTTAAAATTAATTTTTCTAAAAACATAAGATCCATGTAATTCATCCAACATGTCATCTAGCCTACGAATAGGATGTTTATACTTTACCATTATATTATTGATTGCATGATAATCAACATACATCCTCCAAGTTCCATCCTTCTTAGGTACAAGCAAAACAAGAACCGCACATGCACTCATGCTTTCTCGCACATATCCCTTGGCCAGTAACTCCTCGACTTGCCTTTGAAGCTCCTTGGTTTCCTCAGGATTACTCCTATAAGCGGGTCAATTTAGAATTGGTGTTTCAGGAATGAAATCAATATGATGTTAAATACCCTTAATGGGTGGTAATCCATTGGGTATCTCTTCGGGGAAGACATCTCCAAAATCCTGCAAAAGAGAAACAAACTCACAAGACAAAGTGTCATCAAGATTGTTAGTAGAAAAATAAGATTCCTTGTACATAAGTACGAAGATAGTCCTATTACAATACATTGCATCTCTAATGTCATTTCTTTTAGCATAAAAATTCATATGTTTCTTTTTATTCTCAACAATTTCTTTTGAACTAGAACTCTCTCCCTCACTCTTTCTCTTTTTTGAATCTACTCTTTCTTTTGCCTCACTTTTTCCCTCTTTTTCTTTTAATTCCCTCTCACTCTCTTTCCTCTTCTTGGATTCAACCTCTTATTGCATCTCTCATTCTTCAATTTGTTGGTGCCTTTTGAGATCATCTTCATATACTTCCTTTGGTGACAAAGGATTAAGTATAATCCGTTTCCCATCTTTTTCAATGGTGTACTTATTGGTGAAGCCATCATGTTTTGTTTTCCTATCAAATTGCCACGACCTTCCCAAGAGTAAATGTCCGACATGCATAGGTACCACATCACATAAGACTTCATCTTTGTACCTGCCAATAGCAAAAGAAACCAATACTTGCTTGTTAACGTTAACTTCTCTACTAAAATTTAACCACTTGAGCTTGTAGGGTCTTGGGTGCTTAATGGTTGGCAACCTAGCTTTTCTACCATGTAATAGCTAACTACATTAGTACAACTACCACCACCAATTATCACATGACAAACTTTATTGCTAACAAAGCACCTAGTATGAAATAAGTTTTCTTTTTGTTGGTTGACATTTTCATCTTCCTTTACTTGAGTGCTTAAAGCTTGCATTATCACCCTTCAATTGCATTCTCATCTCCCTCATAATCGGTTGCATCTTTTAAGGATGACATAAAATTATTTTCTCCATCTTCAACTTCACTGGCTGAATAATATTCACCATCCTTTAAGATCATAGTCTTCTTGTTTGGGCAATCTCTTTGGTAATGACCTGTCTCATGGCATTTAAAACATTTAAGTTTGCTTGAAGAAGTGTCAAATACAAGTTTACCTTGCTTTCAAAAGGATGAAGAAACTCCTTCCTTTGGGTCGATTTTAGGCGTAGTTGATTTAACATTATCATCTTTCTTCCATGTTGATTTGTATGATGAAGTGGAAGAAAACCGATTGTTGTTACCCTTTCTCTTGAGTTGCTTTTCCATCTTCAAAGCATTATGAAGCAAATCCTCCAACTTGATATAAGGTTGCAACTCTACCACATCAGCAATGTCTTTGTTCAAACCGTTGAGGAATCTAGCCATTATAGTTTTACTATCTTCTTCAATGTTTGCTCCACTCATGGACACCTCCATCTCCTTGTAATATTCTTCAACATTCATAGAACCTTGCTTGAGCCCTTGAAGTCGATTGTACAACTTTTGGTAGTAGTGATTGGGTATAAACCGCCTCCTCATGATGATTTTGAGCTCATGCCATTCTTCAATAGGATTTTCATGATTTCGTCTCTTTTTTTTTTTAGTATCATCCCACCAAGTCAAAGCATAGCCTTCAAATGAAGCAACAACTAGCCTCATCTTTTTGGATTCAGTGTAATTATGACATTCAAACACCAACTCAATCTTCTTTTCGTAGTCCAAGTAGTCTTCAGGATCCAATCGCCCAAGAAATGATGAAATTTTGAGCTTAACTCCACCATTGTTGTTGTCTCGCCTTAGCCTTACCCTAACTTCATTTTCTTCATTATCACCAAGAGATTCCTCATCTTCATCTCTATGAATTCTCGTTGGAAATCTCCTTGCTTGTCTGGGTGCATTTTGATCATTGGTAGGCTCCGTATTGGTTTAAGAAACCTCTCATCTATCCATTCAATCATACAATTGTTGAAACATTCTTTCCATATTTCGGGACAACTCCATGATCCTTCTATCGCTAAGGATCACTCATCTTGATAATCTACAAAACAAGGTTAGTGAAATAAAATAATAAGGACCTCACTTCACTCCCTCACGTGTTTCACTCAAATATGATGTCGCTCAAATTCACTTGTGTTTATACTCAAGTTATATTGGCTTTTCTCTAGATGAGCTCACACTCTTGCCTTTTATCTCTATTTTCTCGCTTAAAATTCTTACAAGAGTCAATTCTCACAATTCAAAACCAATACTTTAAATTAATTCACAAACAACAAAGCAATAATGAGATTTTGGCACAAATATATTGAATTTTTTTTTAAATCACAAAGGAACGAGAAGAAAAAATTTAAATTTAACAGAATTAACGTCAGGACAATAAGTATATCTGATTTGTGCAAGGAAATAAACAAGAATTTGGAAAACAAATCTGATTTGGATTAGGATGTGACAAACTTGAAATAGGAAAAGAGAGAAGAAACCAATCCTATCTTATGTTGAAAATCTTGGTTGACTCGTCAATTCCTTGTTATAAATTGATTTCGTGGACTTTCCATACAAATCTTGAAAAAAGTCGATACCTTTCTTTGGCCCACTTACCTTAGGAATTCAACTTCCTTTTTATGAACCTAACGATATTGAATATGCAAAACTTTTCTTTCTTTTTTTTTAATCAAGCTTTTCCTTCTTTTTTTAACGATTTTTTTTTAAGAATGAATTTTCCTCCTTTTTTTTTTTGAACAAGCTTTTCTCTCTTTTTTTTTAAATGATCTTTTTATATATATATATATATATATATATAATACAAGATCAAACTAGAAACACAAAATTGAGAAAACAACTTAAATAGAAGATTGATGAAATAACAAAAACCAAACTTGAAGATCCTCTAAATTTTGGTGAAATTTCGAAGTCTCTGCAGAATTTGATTTGATTCCAACACAAGTGAATTTTTTTTTTTTTTTTTGGTTTCAACCTCCAAAAAGTGAAAATTAAGACAAGCAAAGAAAAAAAAACGGACTACAAAACACAGACAAACACACATTTTTTTTTACTGTAAATGAAAATAAACAAAAATAAATAAATAAATGATTAGATTTGAAATCAATAAAACGCTACAGAAAATGAAAATAAATAAATTAGATATTTGGATATGCAAACTTAACCTAGAGTCAAAGCTCTAATATCAAACTGATGCGAACCCAAAGAGATTTGTCTTTAAACCCAACAACTTTACGTTTGGAAGCAACTCTCTCAAAAAAACCAAATCACGTTTGAACAAGGAAAAACCTCAACCCAAAGGTAAAATCTCAACCTAAAAACGAATCTGCGTCAGAGAACCTTGGTATGTTGTGAATGAATCAAAGTAATTAGTTGTGATTATTC
Organism: Omphalea diandra; assembly: GCA_949677035.1. Classification (NCBI taxonomy): domain Eukaryota; kingdom Viridiplantae; phylum Streptophyta; class Magnoliopsida; order Malpighiales; family Euphorbiaceae; genus Omphalea; species Omphalea diandra. The sequence continues at coordinate 17,462 of CATIWR010363173.1, forward strand.
GAAACGATTTTTTGCAATAATCAAAATTGAGAATTAATCACACACGCACAAAACTATTGTAGGAAAAAATCAATTATTCTTTTGATAAGTGAGATATAATATATATATAGTCTTTTAGGATTACATCTCAAATAAAATAGAAAAACAAATAAAAGTTAAAACTCCTAAATAAATATAAATATAAGCAAAAAAACTTGAATTAACTTCTTAAATACTTACAAATTTAAATAAGAAAATATAAGTCATTTAATTTCAAAATCTGACCCAAATCCTTGTACTCTTCCATAGTAAAAATATTTTAAATCCTTACAATATTTAATAATAGAAATATTATTTCACAATATTTAGTCCAAATCCTTAATATCTTCAATGGTGGAAATATTATTCCATGATCCCTACATTACAACTTGAATGATCTACTTGAATTTCTTTGTCTTTGCTCGAGCCATTTTGATTTGCATAACCGTTACTCCAGTGGATAAAACTTTGGAAAATTATCCGTTTAAGACTCCCCCGTTGATTTCTCTCACCTTACCTCACACTCACTCGTTCTTATCGCAGTAAATAATCTACCCACTGCCTTTATCCTCCATCGTTGCAAGAAGACGATGTCGATAAGTTTTAATGGGTACCGACGGAATTTAATTCGTCCATGAAATTAACCCACTACAACCACCGAAACCGAAGCCTGATACGATAATATAATTTAGCTTATTAGCAAACAAAGCAGTAATCAATCGAATCCATGGACGATACCTTCAGAGTCCGAGTGTAGAAGATTTTCAGATCGCTGACGTCATCGTCGTCTCAGCAGCCGTCTTCGTCTCTACAATCGACTCTTTGGTATCTCACTGATGACGACGTCGAGAGAAGAGAGTGGAGAAGAGACACTGCCGCCACCTCTCACAGGGACTAACTTCCGTGTTCTTCTTCCTTTGATGAGTTCAACAGAAGTCGCCAGAGAAAGTTTCGGAGACAGATTGACGATGATGATGATGATAAAGAGTCCAATAAGCTGTGCAGCGAAGGAGGAGTGGCGCCGGATGACGTGGATGAATGGGATATCGGATCATCCATTGGATCGCACTCTCGATAATGAGGTTTTTGTTTTTTTTTTCTTTGTTTTAACTTCCTTATCTATCTGTTATTCCTTTCCAATTTTCTTTTTGGTTGATTTTTCCTAACATGGCATCAAGAATCCAAGAAAGGAAGTTACTCGTTTGGCATTCCTATTGCAAAAAACTATGGTTGTTAGCTAAACTACAACATTTTAAAGTTTGGTTGTAGGTTAATTACCTTCTGTGCAAAAACTTCAAATTTGAGCTTATTTCAAGATCAGCTTCCGACTCCCCAAAATCAAATTGAATATATATATATATATATATATATATATATATATATATATATATATATATATATATATATATATATTTGTGAGAGATCTCTCTGTGAGAGAGTGAGAGATTTTTTTTTTTTTTTATTTTTGTATCAATAGA
>CATIWR010363229.1:0-10608 GCA_949677035.1 Omphalea diandra
ACAGGAAGATGGACCAATAGGTCCCAAATCATATGTCAAAAGAATTACAGGAAGATGGACCAATAGGTCCCAAATCATATGTCAAATGAATTACAGGAAGATGGACCAATAGGTCCCAAATCATATGTTGCATGAATCACATGAATATCCCAGGAGCAATGGTTGCCTTGCTCGGTCACGACAAAAACAAAGCTATTGCATTTGCACTTGCATAGTTAATTGTTATACTTGCAATGTATCTTAATGATATTCGATTATGGATTATGCCATGAGAATTTGATTATTGTTTTTTATTCACTGAGTCGCGACTCACCAAATCGCAAAATTTTTTTCAGATAATGAAGAATAAGAATTGGATACTTTCGTGCTTTCAGTGTTACATTGAGGCATATGGACCATAGGTCATCGGCTGAATCCAAACTCTCTCTCTCCTTGTGTCATATACATATATGTACATCAAGATTGTGTGTAGGATGGATAAAACCTTTATGCATATGTATTTTGAACATGAATGATATGAGTTATGTAAATGAATACGGCTGTTACAGTTATTGGTATCAGAGCTAAGATGAATGGGTCATTACAGTGTATTTGAGGTAGAGCTTATGTATGAAAGTTGAAATTCAAGAGAAATAATAGCTAATTATGCTGGTTTTATTGTTAGAGCATAATTTTGTACCCATGATTTCATAACCCTAGAAGAGGAATTAAGGGAAATGTAAAATATTACAATTGTAGACTTATGCATTATATAAAAGCATGTAAAACATTTTTACTTAATTTGGTAAAACATTTTTACTTAATTTGGTCTGTGTGAGGAGATATGGCTCCTTCATTAGGGCTGGTTCACAACCAACTAAAATCACCATAGTCTTTTTGTTTTCATATATTTTGATGACCTTATATTTTTATTTATATAAAGTGAAAAAATGAAATTTTTAGGTTTATATCCCCTCTAAAAACCTGTAAAGCAGTTTTGCTTGATTTGTTGTGTGGAAAGAGATATGGTTCATTGATTGTGACTAACCTTGAATCAAATGAAACCTCATTTGTCTTTTAATTTTGTTTTGCAAGAATTTAATGTTCATAGATTTGAAATTTGATGATGTTCCAAACTTAAAGGTTGTATATTTATGTTGATATACATTCTTGTAAAATATTTTTTGCCAAATTTAACGTGATTGTTGAGATATTTCCCCTTCATCATGACTGATTGTCAATATGTTGAAAACCTACTCACCCTGCGATTGGTCATTTGTTTTGATAACTTTATAGATTGAATTAGACTATGAGTAAAACATGAAAAATGTTTCATTATGTGTTTTGTAACTTTTGCTAAATTATTTTTGCAATTGGATTTATACAATTTTAGATATCCCCAAGATTGTAAGACCTACTCAGACTGAGATGACATTAAAATAGGGCAAAATGCAAAAATTTAACACAATTTCTATATGTCTTATATTAATCTAAATTTTTACTATGTTGTATCATTATGTGTCTAGTTTATTTGAAAAAAAAATCAAGTCATTTGCACATTTATATCTATAGTTAGTATTATAAGAGTGTAACAAGGTCAGGCTGCCATATAAGGAAAATATGCATAAACAGTAGGTCAACTTGTATGGATCATGGCACAGTTGTATACCAAGCATTCATAATCATTTTGACATACTTATAATCATGTATGCATCAAATTTTAGGATCTTAACACTTTGAGGAAGCCCTAAAGAGAGAACTAAACCTACCATAAATTTTGGTCACATCAAAAGATGAGTAAAAACCATAATTAGATTCTAATGTGTATTTGTGATAATTTTATGATATGATTATATTCTATTACATATATACGTGATTGAATTGTTACATTTTACATGTGAATACAACTCAAGTGAGAATTATGTGCTCTTAATGATTACTTGGTATACCGTTGTGAATGAACTCTTGCATATATAACTAAAAGGATGTTGTGACTGGCTCTTCAAACACTTGCAAATTATTTTGAAAAGGACCAATATGTCATATTGGCATATGTTATCGATCAAATGATTCACTTGTTATATGGTGGCCAGCAAAATCAAATTTCACTTGAATCATATGAATTCCTGACAGCCTTGCAAGGTTGCAACAAAAATCAATCTATTGCACTTGCACTTGCATAGTCAATTGTTATATTTGTAATGTATCTTGATGATATTTAATTGTTGATTGTGCCCTAAGAATCTAATTATCGTTTTTATTCATTAAGTTATGACTCATCAAATTGCAATTATGTTTTTTAGATACTGAAGCATAGGATTTGGATACTTTGATGCATAAAGTTTTGCATAGAAACACATGGACCACAGGTCATCGACTGAATTCCAAGTTTGTTTCTCCTTATGTCATGTACATATATGTAGATAGGAACCTATTTGTGGTCACTAGCTTTGAACATTAGTTCACATATATGTAAATTAATATTGGATTATATATGTATGATGAATAAACCTATATGAATATGTATTTTTGGACATGAATGCCATTATTTGTAAATGAAAATGGTTGTTACTCATCCTGCTTATAATACTTTTCAAAAGTAGTTTTCTCACAATTTTGATAGTATTGGCCAAATTTAGCATCATCAATATATAAGTCTTTAATGTACTTAAAATCAAGCAATATAAAAGAGTAAGAACAACATACCTTCTAGATAGTGCATTGGCCACTACATTATCCTTGCCTTGTTTATACCTTATTACATATAGAAAAGACTTTATGAATTCACTCCTTTTAACATATCTTTTATTTAGCTTTTATTGTCCCTTAAGGTATTTCAAAGACTCATGATCTGTATGGATAACAAATTCTTTGGGCCAAAGATAATGTTGCCATGTCTGTAAGGCCCTAACTAATGCATACATCTTTTTATCATAGGTTAGATAGTTAAGAGTAGGCCCACTAAGTTTTTCACTAAAGTAAGCATTGGCCTTCCTCATTATATCAAAACAGCTCTAATGCCTAAAATTGAAGCACCACATTCAATTTCAAAGGTGTTAGCAAAATTAGGCAAAGCTAATAATGGTGCATTACTTAATTTAGATTTTAACAAATCAAAAGCCTTTTGTTGTGCCTTGCCTTATTGAAATCCAACACTTTTCTTTACAATTTCAATTAGGGGTGCCACATTTGTGCTAAAATCCTTTATAAATCATCTATAAAAACTAGCCAAACCATGAAAAGATCTTACCTCACTTATGGTAGTAGGTTTTGGCCAAGAGGAAATAGCACTTACCTTCGCTTCATCAACTTATATTCCATCTTTGCTTACCATAAATCTTAAGAAAACAAGTCTACTAGTACAAAAAGAAAACTTTGTAAAGTTAAAATACAACTTTTCCTTGAACAAAACATCAGAAACTAACCTAACATGCTCTAAATGCTCTTCTAAAGATATAAAATATATAAGAATGTCATCCAAATGAACAACTAAAAATTTTCCTAAATATGCATACGACATATTATTCATCAATCTCATAAAAGTGCTAGGGGCATTAGTTAGTCTAAAAGGCATTACTAACTATTCATGCAAACCATATTTAGTTTTAAAAGCTATCTTACACTCATCCCTCTCACACATGCAAATTTGATGGTATCCACTCTTTAAATCAATTTTTGAAAACATGCATGCACCATGCAATTCATCTAGCATGTCATCTAACCTAGGAATTGGATGCCTATATTTAATGATAATTTTATTAACTGCCCTATAATCTACACACATGTGTCATGATCCATCCTTTTTTGGTACAAGCAAAATAGGAATCATGCAAGGACTCATACTCTTGCTTTACCAAGCTTTTCTCCATTAGCTCTTCTACTTGCCTTTGAAGTTCATTTGTCTCTTCGTAATACGAATGAGGTTGATTTTTGGATCCTAATTTATATGCAGCATAAGTCCGGGGCATTAAATCAAATATAAAAAAAAGATAAACTTTTAAATCTGAATTAGACCTCTAGAAATTTGTTTCTAGCAACCTAAATTATAAAGATTTAAGAGGTGTTAACCTCAATCTTAAATTAACTAAGTAATTTAAGACCTAGGTTAAACGAGTTTGTGAAATTATTAAGAACTCACTTAATAATCTCACCAAGTCCTATTAAGAATCTAATAAGAAAATTAACTCTCATAATTAATTTTGCTAAACGAAATATTCTTCATTCATTTATTTATTTCTATGAACAAAAAGAGCTATCTATAGCCTTTACAAAGCTTATAGAAAACCTTAAGAATTACTTACTAATTAGACTGAATCTATCTATACTATTTAGGAAAACTGATTCTTTTAAGCTAAATCAGAAAAAATTAAAAGATACATTAGATATCTTCATAATTATAAAAAAAAGTTTTTTACACAAGAAAATAACATAAGTTCGTAATTAGAAAAGGAAGAGAATAATATGTTAAGATCTTGTCAATCTTGGAAAGATATTTTAACTTGACTTTTCTTCCACATGTGTCACTCCTCCATTAGTTCCTATTTATGACTTTTATTCTTCCACCAAATATGCTTAGAATATTCTTGAAAGTTTCTTATAATATTTTAGAATCTTTTTGGAACCTTATAGAATCTTCCATAACATTTTTGTGCAAATTTTCCCCATTTGTAGAGTTAGACTTCTTTATTTTATTTTGAGGATCCATACATGAATAAAAGCAAAAAAATGACCATTTTGCCTTTATGAAGACGATTGTCGAAATAGTGTAAGTTTAAATATGGCAATTCTAAATATGACAACTCCAAATATGGCAAGTCCAAATAAGCCAAGTTTAAATATAGCACTTCCAAATATGGCAAGTCCAAATAAGGCAAGTTCAAATATGGTAGTTCCAAATATGACAGCTCTAAATATGGCAAGTCAAAATAAGGCACAAATATGGCAGTTCCAAATATGGCAGCTCCAAATATGACAGCTCCAAATATGGCAAGTTGTGAAGTTTTTGTGATACCTTCCTTCTTTTGAAGGAGAACTCTTTGCTAGTCCCTTTTGACTTTTTATAGCCTTGAGCTTGCCCCTAACTTGGTTCATATCACCAACTTTCCCCTTAAAGTTTTCCAAAAGAAGCTTAAAAATCTTGTGTCCTTATTACTAATAATATTTTTAAGCATAACATGTAATCTCACTATTTCTTTGAAAAACAAATTTGCAACATTAATGACATCATCAATTTTATGATATGGAATAAAGTCTGCCATTTAGAAAATCTATCGACCACAACAAAAATGGAATCATTACCTTTTTTAAACCTAAGTAAAGCCAAAATAAAGTCTATTGAAATATCAATTCAAGGTATGCTAGGAATAGGTAAAGGCATTTATAATCCATATGGTTTAGATATAGACTTAGCTTTTTTACATGCAACATATTTCTCACAAATCTTTTGAACATCTAATTGAATATTTGGCTAATAAAAGTGTTCATGCAAAACATCTAGAGTCTTTTATACCTAAAATGTCCTATCAATCCCCCTCCATGTGCTTCCCTCATAAGTAATTCACACAAGGAGCAATTAGGCACATATAACTTGTTATCCTTAAATATGAACCCATTAAAACTAAAATACTTTTCATGAGCAACTTTTTCATAAGCAATATGGAATCAATTAAAGTCATGGTCTTGTTCATGCAAGTCCTTATTGTATTCAAATCCCAATAACTTAGCATCCAAAGTTGAAATAATCACATACCTTCAGAATAAAGCATCAACCATAATATTTTCCTTACCTTGTTTGTACCTTATGACATATGGAAAATATTCTATAAACTCACTCCATTTGGCATGTCTTTTGTTGAGTTTTTGTTGCCCCTTTAAGTACTTCAAACTTTCATGGTCGGTAATGATAATAAATTCTTTAGGCCATAGGTAGTGTTGCCATGTTTATAGGGCTCTTACCAAAGTGTACATCTCCTTGTCATAGGTTGGGTAGTTTAAGGATGCTTCATTAAGTTTGTCACTAAAATAGGTAATAGGTTTTCCTTCTTACACGAGCACAACTCCAATTCCTATACTTGAGGCATCATATTCAATTTTGAAGGTATTAGAAAAATTAGGCAAAGATAATAAGTGTGGACTAGTTAATTTAGATTTAAGTAAAGAAAAAGCATTCTCTTGTGTATTTCGCCATTGGAAGCCAACATTCTTCTTTATCACTTCAGTTAGTGGTGCGACTATGGTACTAAAATCCTTGAGAAATAGTCTTTAAAAGCTTGCCAAGCCATGTAAAGAATGTACATCCCCAACATTCTTTGGTGTAGGCTAATCCTTAATAGCCTTGATCTTTTCTTTATCTACCTCTATCTCTTGCTTACTTACCACAATACCTAGAAACACAACTTTGCTTGTATAAAAAGAACACTTGTTAAGGTTAGAAAATAACCTTTCCTTTCTCAAACTATCAAAAACTAACTTAACATGCTTAACATGATCTTCTAAATTTTGAGAATATACAAGAATGTCATCAAAGTACACAACCACAAACTTACTAAGAAAGGCTAGCCAAACATGGTTCATTAATTTCATAAAAGTGCCAAGTGTATTAGTCAAACCAAAAGACATAAACCATCCACTCATATAAACCATATATAGTTTTGAAAATAGTTTTCCACTCATCTCCCTCCCTCATCTTGATTCGATGATATCCATTCTTAAGATCAATTTTGGAAAACATTTTAGCTTCGTGGAATTCATCGATCATATCATCAAACCTAGGAATAGGATGCCTATATTTGATAGTTATCTTATTTATAGCCCTACAAGCAACACACATTCTCCAAGTTCTATTCTTTTTAAGCATAAGTAAAATATGAACAACACAATGAATTGTACTTTCCCTTATCAAACCTTTCTTTATTAGCTCATCAATTTGCCTTTGAAGTTCCTTTGTCTCTTTAAGATTACTCCTATAAGTTGGCCTATTTGTAATTTGAATGCCTAGAATGAAGTCAATTTGATGTTATATCCCTTTCAATGACGGCATTTCTTTAAGCATATGTTCAGGAAATAAGTCATCATAATCCTGCAAAAAGAAAAATAAGCACACTAGGCAAGGAAATAGTTAAGTCATTAGTAGAAAAGTAAGCTTCTTTACACTATAAAAAACATGGTTGTTTACGCTAGATGGGCTTTCCTCACTTCTCTCTCTTTTGCATAAAAGCTTTTTTTCACATCCTCTCCTTTTGCATGCCCCTCTCTTCTATTTTAAGCACCCTCTCTTTACTTTCCTTTTACCACCCTAATACAGTGCCCTTGTTTTATTCTCTCACTACTCTCCTTTTGTTGTGCTAATTTTTCTTTTTCTTGTTTATGCACACTTTTTCTCTCTTTTAAGACTTCTTGATCTTCAAGATTTAAGAATGAGATAAAGATCATAGTACAATGTGTTTTCCCTTAAAGTCAAACTCATACATATTACAAAACCCATTATGTTTTATCCTCCTATCAAATTGCCATGGACATCCCAGAAGCATGTGACTAGCTTGTATAGGTATAACACCACAAAACCTCATCTTTATAGTTGCCTATTGTAAATGCAATCCTAAATTGCTTGGTTAACTTAATTTCCTTCGTGCTCATTTAACCATTGCAAGTGGTAAGGTTTAGGATGTTTCAAGGTTGGCAATCCCATCTTTTCAATAAGATAAGTGCTAGTTGCATTAGTGCAATTGCACCCCATCAATTATAACATGACACAAGTTGTCATTAATTATACACCTAGCATGAAAAATATTTTCCCTTTACTCATAATCATTTTTAATATGGTCATCTAAGGAATGTCTAGTCATAAAAAATACTTTACTTGTTACCTCATCAAGGGTTCTCAAAATTGTCCACATCACTAGCATCTTTTAATGGACACATCATGGGATCGATTTTTACTCCATCTTCTCCATCCTTACTTGTAATTTTGCCATCCCTAAGCACCATGGTCCTTTTATTGGGGCATTCATGGACCATGTGTCATTTCCTTTGGCACTTGAAACACTTTATAGAGCTAGCCTATTATAAGTTATTAGTTCGACCTTGGTTGGATAGTTGGTCTTCCTTCCTTCTTTCTTAGGTATTTTGGCCTTAGCTCTACTAATAGGCTTATCACCAACTTTGAATTTGTTAATGCCAAAAAAAAAAAGAGAAATTAAGCCTAGAAAACTTAAACCTTTGTTGTTTTTCCATCTTGAAGGCTAAATGGTACAAATCATCTAAGTCATTTCAGGGGTACATCTCCACTTGATTTGCAATGTCTTTGCTAATCCTATTGAGAAACCTTATAATTGTTTACTTTATGGATTCATTAATTCTAACCCTAATCATTGTCACCTCAAGCTCTTAGTAGTATTCTTCCACACTCCTAGCACCTTGTATAAGCCTTTGCAATTTGTTATACAAATCCCTATAGTAAAGGCTAGGCATAAATCTTTTCGTCATAACTCTTTTCATCTTTTCCTAAATACAAATAGGATCATCCCCACATCTTTTTCTAGTATATTTTATTTGGTCCTATAAACAAGAGCATATTATATAAACTCAATAATAGTAATCTTAATTTTCTTTTCCTCACTATAGTTATGACAATCAAATACAAAATTTACCTTTTTTCTATAATATGTATGCCTCGAGATCACTCTTGTCATTAAAGGTAGGAATCTTCATCTTAATGTCATTAAGATTGTTATCTTGCTTTCTATACCTTTGAGAAAGTTGCACCATGGAATCACCATTCTCCTCATCATGCATGATTCTTCCATGTCTTGGTTGCCTTGGATTGGTGCGAGTTGTGTTGGAATTGGAAGCATTGGTTTGTTGGCTAGCTTCCATCTTCTCCACTTTATCCATTAATTGCCTCATCCTTGCATGTATGTCTCTTTTCAACTTTTGTATGGAATCACTTATGCTATTAAGGAACAATTACAATTCGAGATCAACTTCCTTTAAATCTACCATGGTTAGTAAAGAATGAAAGAAAGCCTCATAAAACACTCCTTTACGTGTTTACACTCAATTGGTGTCACTTGCACTCGTGTTTAACTCAAAATTAGCGTTTACCCTCTTATAAGGTCACCACTCTTTGCCTTTTACCTCTCAATATTTTTTTGTCTTTTAGTTCCTTGAGGACTAAGTTATTTATACCAAGTAAAGCTTAAATCAAACACAAACAAGTAAAATAGCTCTTAAAACCCTTAAAAAATAATGAACTTGAAAATAACACTATTGGTTGTAAAAATAAATTTCTAAAGATCTAATCTGTAACGACCACATTCATTTTACAGAACTCATATTGCTCTGATACCAATAAATGTAACGACCAATTGTGTTTACAAATCATGTTGCTCTAATACCAATAAATGTAACGACCATATTCATATTTACTCTGATACCAATAAATGTAACGACCATTGATACCACTGAATGTTAGCATTTTTTTTTTTTTTTGCTACCACAATCTGTAATGCTACAAACGGTACCTATTAGAGCACTCAACATCTGGGATTTGCCCGTCGGCCCCGCAATGTCATACATACTGGAATTTGCACGTCTGACCCGCGTATGCTTGAGCCCTCTCTGATACCAAAAATGTAACATCTAAATTCATTTATGAAACCAATAACTGTGATATCTATAGTTCTCATTTGTAAATCAGCTTTGATACCACAAATTGTAATGTCACAACATGGCTATAGCTGGTACCTATCAGAGCACTCAACATTTGGGATTTGCCCATCGGCCCTGTGATGTCATACACACCAGGATTTGCATGTCTGCCCCGCGTGTGCTTGAACCCTCTGATACCACCAACTGTAACTATCATCTTCAGTTGCAAATCATGGCATTTCACGTTCAGAAATGCATACACACATTAAGGTTTATTCATCATACATTTATAATCCTATATGTATTTAATGTACACATGTGTTAACTAATGTCAAGACCAGTGATCATAACTAGTTCCTATCAAATGTATGTACATGACATCAGGAGAGAGAGTTGGAATTCAACTGATGACCTGTGTTTCATGTGTCTCTATGCAAAACTTTATGTACCAAAGTGTCCAAAGTCTACGCTTCAGTATTTGAAAAATAATTGCAATTTGGTGAGTCGCGACTCAGTGAATGAAAACAATAATCAAATTCTCATGGCATAATCCATGTCAAATATCATCAAGATACATTGCAAGTATAACAATTGACTATGCAAGTGCAAATGCAATAGCTTTGTTTTTGTCGTGACCGAATAAGGCAAACATTGCTCCCGGGATATTCATGTGATTCATGTAACATATGATTTAGGACCTATTGGTCCATCTTCCTATAATTTGCAAGTGTTTGACAAGTTGGTCACAACGCCCCTTTTAGTTCCATATGCAAGTGCTTATTCACAAATGATATGCTAAGTAATCGTTAAGAGCATTTAATTCTCACTTGGCATGTATTCTCATGTAACATGTAACAATTCAATCATATATACATGTAAAAGAACATAATCATATTATTTCCATGTAACATGTAACAATTCAATCATATATACATGTAATAGAGTATAATCATATCATACAATTATCACATACACCCATTG
>CATIWR010363310.1:0-22819 GCA_949677035.1 Omphalea diandra
TAATCATCAAAGTGTGCTAGATAGATTTTCACATTAAATGCTTGATAGTCGTTTCACGTTCGCTACTACTTATTCGCGGTCGTGAATTCCAAATTTCATAAGGAAAACCTCATTTGTGTCTAACGACTAGTCCACATAGCAGCTTCTGATTAGTTTGCCAGAAAAATATAGTCGTTGCTTTTCACTTACACTCAAAAGTAGCGGTCGCGATTTATCTTATACAAGACGCGACTCTGGATGCAAATTCCTCTGCCAAAAGTGCTCATCTTCTTCTTTTAGGTTCACGGTTACTACCAACTAGTTCCCCTCACAATTTTTGACTTCCAATGGTAACCTGAGACACTTGTCAAGCAGTGATTGTGGAATTGATTGCATCTTGAGTTATTTTAAAATTCCTGGTCACAACTGAGGGAAGCTTTACACCACGAATTCGTCTGTCACTTTTGGAGTTCTTCCTTTGGATGAATTGCGATCTAGAATGACTTCGCGATTTCGTCTGTCTAATCTTATAGCAAGTCTTCTAATGGATCGCGGTCGCGAATCTTAGATTACGATCGCGGTTACTTTGCATTCTTTGAAGATTAAGATTTCTATCCAACTTCTAACTTAAAAACTTACACAAAACCTGCAAAACAACGCTAAATAGAAACATTAAAAATGATCAATCCCCTTTGTCAATATCAAAAGAGGCCCAAGACTTAGGGTTAACTACCCTAGTCCAACACTAGTGTTTATGTGATAAAAGAAGCCATCGACATTTAATTTTTATTTTTCCTCCTCCTAATGGAAGATTTAACTTGGGAAATAAAATGCTTAAGTTAATATTACATATGTTTAGGATTGAAGTACCTAAACTCTTTAAAGAATACATCATAAGGTTAAGAAAGCTAAGAAGTCAAGATTGGGTGAATAAGGACATCAAAGAAGAGAAATTCTGGTCATCTAAGGTTGGCATAACCTTATTAATGATCATATTGAAGTAAAAAATGGTTGGTAAGATTTCAAGGGGTTGCCATCATGTTTATAAAGTATAGGTCCCTCAGTGAGGATGGTAACTGAAGAAGGAAGGACAACTTAGGTGCTTTTAAAAAAAATGCTTAGAACTTATTAGAAGTTTATTAAGTACTATTGTAATAGAATAAGTATACACAAATTCACTCTTACTCTTAAAGAAGAAGGTGGAATATAAGAGAATAAATGACATAAAAGATTTATACTGGTTTGATAATATGCCTACATCCACTTCCTAAGAAACTACTTAGGTCTTTGCTCTTCTTTTTCTAAGTTTAAGAATAACCTTTCTTTTTCAAGGCTTAAGGAAATTTCTTTACACTATCCTTTTCTAAGGCTCAATAGAGCAAAACTGATGTGATCCTAGTTGGCACCCATCATGATGATTTAGTCCATTTCTAAAAACCAATGTCAATGGTGTGCTTAAAGAAGTTTAAAAAGATTTTAAAGAATTTATGCATAGAGATAAAGCTTAGATTAGAGCTAGGAAAGAAGGCCTGGTGTGAGGAGGCATTTAACAAGCCCAATTGACCCATTAGATTTAAGGTTTAGAGTTTAGAGCTTAAAGCCTAAAGTTGGTACATGGAGTATTTAGTGGATGCAATTAGTGGATTTTCATCAAGTTTAATTAAATCCCATTACAAGCCTAATCATAGTGTGGAGGCCTATTATGGAATCCTACTAACATGCCCAACAAGTTGGATGAAAGTCTAAAAATTCACTGTCTTAGGACAAGGTTTCATTAGGACAAGACATGTCTTTTAAAACACAAGTGGATACGGTTGTTAAGGTTATTGTAATTATGACATAATGGATAATGTTTGTTACAAATAAATAATATTGTAGTTAAGATAAGAAAAAACATGTCGTAACATAATCCAATGTGGCATCAACATGGATGAATAAGGATGAGTCATCAAGTCAAAGTTAAGGTTAAAGTCAAAGTCAAAGTCCAAGATACACCAAGATTTGCTTAGTTGATATTATTTTCCTAATCTCATCGTACTTCTTCTTTTGATTCAATAGCTTTCCATATGTAATTAGGAGTATCTTTTTAAGTCTTTCTTCATTGTAAGGAACCTTAATAAGTATTTTACCCTAGGAATACTTGTATTAGTCGAATACAAATATTAGTCAATCACAAGTTTAATTTTTCTTGCTTATTTCATTAGGGAAAGAATGTTTAACATATTTTTAGGTGGCTAACTTCTTATGGCTGAATTTGGCTTAGGGTTTTGTAAGGTTTTGCTTTTTCTTTTCTTAATTAAGGTTTAATCTTGTAAAGGTTATAAACAACCCTTCCATTTGTCCAAGCTTGACAATGAATTGATTAATATTTTTCCTTTTGCAAATTTTTCTTATGAGATTATTCTCTTTCTTGAGTTCTTATAAGAACTTAGTGAGATTATTAATGCTTAGTAATTTCACAAACTAGTTCATTCTAGGCTTAATTTGACAACAGTTAATTTAGGATCTTGAATTGAAAAACTTTAAAACTTAGGTTGCTAGAAACAGTTTTCTAGAGGTTTAGTTGGGTTTTAAAGATTTAATGCTTGATTTCTTGAATATATCTTTAAGGTTTGTTTAACATTGTATACAAGTGAGGGACACTTCCCTTGTTCATATAAAAAACCCACTATGGTATTTTTAAAGGCATAATACCAACTTGTTCCACTTTATAAAAGAATAACCTTTAGCAAGTTTCTAAGCCTCTATAATAGATAGCAAATATAATTTAGTGTTCAAGAAAACCTGCTCTCACTAAATTAAAGTTAATTACAAATCATACATAACTTTTTCTACCTAAAAATACATAGTTTAAAGCTCACAAAATGATGAAAGCTTTTTCACAAAAAATATATATCTTCTTTCATATATTTGAGACTTCAAATGAGGGTTTTTATATAGACACTCCTAAAAAGACTAACTAATAGACACAAAAGGAATTTTCTATTAGCTTGATTAATACTAATTATTATACTCTAATAATAGTCATTGAATTTGCTCCATAATCATTAGGATTGCAATGTCTCTTTTTAATGATCATTGATTATTTGCAATAGTTGTTGAGTTCACCTATCAATGGTTATTGAGTTTTTTCCATAGTTGTTGACGACTTCTCAACAATCATTGAATTTATTGCCATAATTTATGATGAGACCCAAAATCAAGCAAACTAATTAAGGTGTTGCTTACAGGTTTTTTTTTTTTTTTTACAACGACTTTAAACCTTCCACAATCGTTAACCATTCCCCTATGATCATTAAGACACCCTTAAATCAAGTAAATGAGATAAGGTAGTTCCTATAGACTTTTACCATGATCATTGTCCAGTTTCAATAGTTATTGTTTTTCTTTCACGATCATTAGTTCAATGCCCATAACTGTTGAAGCTTGCCAATTTTCTCTTCAATTTTGAAATTTATGATTATTTAAAATAATTAAAATAATGGTTAAAGATGTTTATATCTATATCTGTACTAAATAAAAAAAAAATGGCTAGCTAAGAAAGCTTTTGTAAATATCAAATGGTATAAAACTTTTTTAAATTGATAATAATAACCTTAAGTTATAAATTTTAATTGAATGAATAATATTCTATATCTATACTATATATAAAAGCTAACTGGAAATTTTTTTTTTAGATATAAAAGGGTATAAAACCTTTTTAAATTGGCAATAATAATATTAGGTTATAAATTTTAATTGGAGCAATAATATTTATTTATAAAACTAATTATTATTTCAATTTGTGAAATTTATGATTGTTTAAAATAATTGAAATAATGGATGTAACATCTCTATCCACATTCATTGGCATTATCACATGAACATATTCATTGCATAAATGATTTGGAATCCCATATGAACATATGCATTGGATAAATGATAATTTAGACATGTGAATTGGATAAGCACGACGATGACACTTGCACCATTGCATTTGAGACACTTGAACATATTTATAATGTTTGAATAGCTGCATTGCAAATTGTCTTATGTTATATGCATGTTATAGCATCATAATAATGGTTTTATAGAGCTTATTTAAAAGTAGAAGGAGCATCTAGAATTTAGGAGATGGATGGAGGTGCTTAAGGAGTGAAGAAGAGAGACTAAAAGAGGAAAGTAAACTTCCAACCAATAGAAGTGAAACACCATGATTCTGTCTTATTGCAATAGGTTTACAAGTGGAATTTTTCACCCTTTAGGATTAGAATAAAGAGTTTAAATGTGAGGTATAACATAAGAAAGAGAGAGTTAAGGAAGAAAAGAAGAAGAAGAAGAAGAAGAAGAAGAAGAGGAGAAGAGTGAGTTGCCTAGGAAATAATTCTAAGGTTTTTTTTAGTTCTAGGATAATAGGTAAGTTAATTTATCTTCTACCCACATGAAATTAAACCCTCATGACATGTTAATCATGCATGGCTAGTGAGAATTATGGAGTATTTGAGGTAGAACTCTTGGATGGAAGTTGAAATTCAAGAGAAACAAGAGTTGTCTGTGTTAGTTTTATTATTAGAGCAGCCTGATGCACCCACGATTTCATAACCCTATAAGAGGAATTAAGGAATATCTAAATATGAAAGTTGTAGCTTTATGTCTCATATAAATGCATGTGAAATATTTTTGCTTGATTTCGTGTGTGTAAGGAGATATGACTCCTTCATTGGGGCTGGTTCACAACTAACAGAAATCACCTCAGTCTTTCTTTTTTCATATATTTTGATAACTTTATGTGCTGATTTAGACAAAGTATAAAACATGAAATTTTTAGGGTAATATCCCCTATAAATACTGTAAAACGCTTTTGATTTATTTGTTGCGTGGAAAGAGATATGACTCATTGATTGTTACTAACCTTGTACCTAGATGAAACCTCACCTATCTTTTAATTCTAATTTTCAATAATTTGGTGGTCATAGACTCTGAATTTGGTGATGTGTTAAACTTAAAAGTTGTATATTTATGTATTATCTACATGCTTGTAAAATATTGTTTCCAAATTTAGCATGATTGTTGAGATATTGTCCCTTCATCATGATTGATTGTCACTATGTTGGAAACCTGCTCACCCTGAGATTGGTCATTTGTTTTGATGACTTTATAGACTGAATTAGACAACAAATAAAACATAAAAAATGTTCCTTTATGTGTTTTGTAACTTCTAGTACATCATTTTTGCAATTTGATTTGTATAGTTTGAGATATACCCAAGAATGTAAGACCTAGTCAGACTGAGATGACATTAAAATAGGGCAAAATTAAAAAATTCACCACATTTTCTATGTGTATTATATTGACATAAAATTTGAGTATGTTGTATCATTATGTGTCTAGTTTATTTAACAAAATTAATGAAGTGATTTGGATAAGTATATCTAGAGTTATTACTATGAGGGTGTAGCAAACTCAGGTTGCTAGATAAGGAAAATATGCATAAACACTAGGTCCACTTGCATGGATCATGCCATAGTTGCATACCAAGCATTCATAATCATTTTGACATACTTATAACCATGTATGTATCAAACGTTAGGATCTCAACACTTTGAGGAAGTCCTAGAGAGAGAACTAAACCTACCATAAAGGTTGGTCACATCAAAAGGTGAGTAAAAACCATAATTAGATTCTAATGTGTGTGTGATAATTTTATGATATGATTATGTTCTATTTCATGTATATGTGATTGTTACATTTTACATGTGAATACAAGTCAAGTGAGAATTATATACTCTTAATGATTACTTGGTATACCATTGTGAATGAAAACTTGCATAGGGAAATAAAAGGGTTTTGATCGGCTTGTCAAACACGTGCAAATCACTTGGAAAAGGGACCTGTATGTATTATTATCACATCTTATTGATCAAACGATCCATTTGTTATATGTTGGCCAACAAAATCAAATGTCACTTGAATCACATGAATTCCCATGAGCAGTGTTTGCCTTGCAAGGTCACAACAAAAATCAATCTATTGCATTAACACTTTCATAGTCAATTGTTATACTTGTAATGTATCCTAATGATATTTGATTATTGGTTGTGCCATAAGAATCTGATTATTATTTTTATTCATTGAGTCGTGACTCACCAAATTACAATTATATTTTTCTGATACTGAAGCATAGGGTTTGGATACCTTGGTGCATAAAGTTTTGTCTAGAGACTTATGGACCACAGGTCGTTGGTTGAATTCCAACTCTCTCTCTCTCTCTCTCTCTCTCTCTCTCCCCTTGTGTCATGTACATACATCTAGATAGGAACCAGTTTATAGTCATTAGCCTTGAACATTAGTTAACATATGTGTATATTAAATACAAATTGGATTGTGTATGTATGATGAATAAAACCTGTATGCATATGTATTTTTGGACAAGCATGCCATGTTTTGTAAATGGTCGTTACAATGGATAAAGATGTATATCTCTTTGACTTAGCATTATATTATTTTTGAGTATTTTAAAAATTATGATAAGTATAATTTAAGTTCAAAAAATTTTGAAATTAAACAAAAAATAATTAATCAATCGATTACAACAATCCTTTATTATTTACATTTAAATATTAATTGTATTCATCTACAAATATCTTTTCTTCTCTTTTTCTATCTTTCATACGCAAAATTCATATCTATATATAGATAATGTATAAGTATTCATATCTATATATAGATAATGTATAAGTGTAAAATTTCTAATTCTTGAATAAATTTTTATCTCTTATTTTTTAGTGTTATTTTTAGAAAATTTATATTATCCAATATCTATACTATATATAGAAGTGACTAACCAGAGAAAATGTTTTTGAATATAAAATGGTATAGAAATTTTTTAATTGATAATAATAACTTTAAGTTATAAATTTTAATGGGATAGATAATATTTATTTACAAAACTTATTATTAGCTAAATTTTCAAAATTTGTGATTATTTAAAATTACTGAAATAATGAATTAAAGATGTTTATATCTATACTAATACTATCTATAAAAGTGGCTAATTGGAAAAAATATTTTTAGACGTCAAAGGGTATAAAAATTTTTTAAATTGATAATCTTAAGTTATAAATTTTTATTGGATGAATAATATTTTTTTAAAAAAACTAATTATTAGTTCAATCTTTGAAATTTGTGAGCAAATATTTTAGGTTAGAAATGAGGACTTCTCTTATTTTTATAATGTCTTTTTCTAAAATTAGTTAATTTTTTATTTTAATTTTGATCATGCAAAAATTTCTTAAAAATGAGCTAAAATTGTAATTTCTAGTGTTGTTGCATAGCCTATGCAAATGGACCGTCATTGACCAGTATAGTTGATAAGTCAGAAGAAGCATAATTGTGTTTAGTAGATTGCTCATAAGTTGCAGCATGACTTATGCATCGAGCTATGCAAAGTGTTATATTCAAATTTAAAAATGCAATTCATGCTGCTTGTTAATGGACTTGCAATCTATTTCTCAAATAAAAATTCTTGAGCAAAAAAAGAGCAGTTTTGGGGAGAGAAAAGTGGGATCCAACATCTATACCAAATTGTGAGAGATTTTGTGAAGATTTGAAAAAACTTTCTCATAGGGTTTCATTGATTTTGTTATCAGGTTTCTTCTTTTGAACATTCCTTTGTTGAATTCAATAAAATCTTTCTTCTTTGTTTCTTTTCCTTCTTCTAGGATGAACTAATTCTTCAATTATAGAGATTAATGAGAAAGTTCAATACTTTTCCATGAGTATTTAAAGGGAGTTTCCTTTAATTGTATTGAGTTTCTTAATTTAGTATGTTTAAACTTAATTTGCTTGTGTATGAATGGTTACATCTATGTAATGCTTGAGATCCTAGATCCTGGAGTGAAGTGGAACTCTAGGGTTAGTCCTAACATGTTAACTAGAAGATTAAGACCATGAAAGTAGGTTTAACTTCTAGAGATACTAAAGGATTATTCAAAGGACTTAATGCATTTTTTATCAAAAGTAGGCATAATTTTAGTAATATTAGACTTAATTTTGTTTGAGAGAGATTATTGAAAAAATTAAGAAAATTTATTTTCAAGCACAACCCAATCTCAATTGACACAATTCTCTTAATATAATTGAAACCAAATTCCTTAGAACCCATTTGCATAAGAAAACAATTCCATTTTATTAATTAATATAGAATTTTTAGTTTTTAGATTATTTTGTCCTTCATAATTTGGTTACTATAGATAATAGAGAAATTTAGCTTTTGTTGGTAATTATGTAAATCGATCCTCATGGGAATGAAATTTACTTTTTATTATATTTCTTGAAGCAATTTGTGCACGTGCAAGAGTTTACACACAATAAGTTTTTCGTAGTGTTGTTGGGGATTGATTTTTCATAACACCAATTTCACTTGAAATTTCTATTAATCTAGTTTTTAAATTTTGCATTTTGAAATTTTTTGGGTTTAATTTTGTGTTGTCTCTTTTAATAGATGAAACGTTTGGTGTATGTGGTATTTGAAAAGCCTAGATTCTTTGATTTGACCCTAAAGTTGAGCATACCTTTCACCATTAAAGGCGAATCTAAAAATGAAAAAGGAACTTGCTTAAAGTCATAATGGCAAAGGAAAGAAGGCCCAAAGCTTTGCAAGAATTTGCTATGTTGTTGACTTAAGAGGCTCAATAAAAAATTGTTTGACCCATTATTGCATGTAATAATTTTGAGATTAAACCAATAATTATCTAAATGGTGTAACAAAATACTTTTGGGGTGGAATTAATAAGGAGCCTCATATCCCCAACTTTCTTGAGATTTATGCAACCTTTAAAATCAGTGGGCAACTAAGGATGCAATTGGTTTGAGATTATTCTCCCTTTTTTTAGAGATAATACTAAATGATGATTGAATTCTATGGCACCTAACTCATTTGCTACATGGGAGGAGCTCTTACAAGCTTTCTTGGCAAAATATTTCCCATAATGCAAGACTATATAACTAAGGCAAACTATTGCTAGCTTTGTACAAATGCCTAAGGAGACATTAAGTGAAACATGAGAGAGATATAAGAAACTACATAAATGGTGACCACATTATGGCTTGCTAGATTGATTAATAGTCCAAACCTTTTATTATGGGCTAAATCATTTAGTACGTATTACAATAGATGTCGCAGTAGGAGGTGCACTCATGGGAAAGTTAATTGATGAAGCTTATTCACTATTTAAAAAGATGGACTCAAACAACTATTGATGGGCAAATGAAAAGGGGATTAATAACTGAGTTGCGGTATTCATGACATTGATGCTTATACTATGCTAAATGCCAAGGTGAATGTTCTTACAAAGAAACTTGAAGTTGCTAGTGTAGATGTTATTAATACCTCACTAATGAATTATGAATGGTATGGTAAAGGACACATAAGTAACAAATGCCAAGTGGGGAGATCTTTTGGTCAAAATTTAGCTAAGCATGTGCAATATGTCTAATTTCAATAGGTGGCCCCACTATCCATATTCCAACACCTATAGTCTCGGGTAGAGGAATCATCCTAACCTTCCATGGAGTAACCAAGCTAATCAAGCCAAGAGTTCCCATCTTCCTAATTTTCCTCAAAGATAATAAGATAGTATTCCTATAGGCCAACAAACTCAACAAAAGGAGAAACATCCATGTGACATGCAAAAATTTTTGACTAAGAAATTTGATAAGGTGGAAACCAAGTTAGATAAGATAGATAAGCTTGAATTGATGGTGAACCAAATGGAGCAACACAACCAAAATTTGGAGATGCAATTGGCAAATAATTTTAGTGTAAGAACATAAGGTACATTGCCTAATAAGATTAAAATTAACTCAACAGAATAATATAAGGCATTAACTTTGAGAAGTTGCATGAAGATACCTAATCCTTCATACAAGTAAAAGGATGAAAGTGAGAAAACAACCTACAAACTGCTTAAAATTCCTAAATTTTTAAAAATTCAGTTAAGAAAGTGAAGAATATCCCTAAATTTTAGTCTGGATGAGAAAGATAAGATGGAAGAAGCTAGAGAGGAAGATGGAAGCAATCCTACACTAGTGAAACCTTATGTTCCATCCATTCCTTTTCCTCAATAGTTATAAAAACAAAAGCTAAACCAATAATATACTAAGTTTTTGGAGATGTTTAAGCAACTTCACATAAATATTTCCTTCATCAAGGCCTTAACACAAATGCCTGAATATTCAAAGTTTATTAAAGATCTTTTGTCTAACAAGAGAAAGTTAAAAGCAATATGAGACAATTGCCTTTTTAAAGGAATGTAATGCAATAATTCAAAATAAGCTTTCACCCAAGCTTAAACGTCTAAGGAGTTTCCCTATTCCTTATCGAATTTCTAATTGCAAATTTGGTAGAACACTATGTGATTTGGGTGCTAGTATAAGTCTAATGCCTCTTTCTATTTGTGAGAAATTGAATCTTATCGAGATCTAACCAACCACGGTGACTTTACAACTTGCAGATCGATCTATTAAATACCTAATTAAAGTAGTGGAAAACATTCTCAAGCAAGCAGGAAAGTTCTTTGTATTAGTGGATTTCATTGTGCTTGATATTAATGAGAATGTAGACATGACATTAATTCTTGGGAAACCTTTCTTGGTAATGGTTGGGGGAAGGGGGGTATAATTGATGTGAAGAATGGCAAACTCACTCTAAATGTGATGGGATAATCTATAAAATTTAATGTTTCCAAAGTAAAAAAATAGCCTTCTCCCATTGAAGATTGACATAAAATGGATGTGATTGGTGGTTTGATGCAAGAGGTATTTCAAAAGGAGCAACATAAAGTCCCATTCGAAGCTTGTTTAGTTCAAGAGATATCACCATCATATGAGAATTATCAAAATTGCAAGTGTAGCCCATTTTTTGGAAGCAAATTCTCTATCCAAAAATTTCAAATATGAGGAATATGGATAAGGGAAGGCTCTTCCTTACCTTCAATTGAAAAGGCTCCAATTTTGGAGTTAAAACCTCTTCCTTTTTATTTAAGGTATTAATTTCTTAGTGTAAACCAAACCTTCCCTGTGATGATTTTAACTAATTTAACCAAATTGTAGGAGGAAAATTTGTTAAAAGAGTTAATAGAGAGGAAGAATGCCTTAGGATGGACTGTTAGTGATATTAAAGGGATTAGTCCTAACTTTTACATGCATAGAATCCTCATAGAGGATGATCATAAACCATTTATTGAGTATCAAATGAGATTAAATCCTAATATGAAATAGGTGATGTGGGCTAAAATTTTGAATCTTTTGGCTTTGAGTATTATTTACCTAATATTTGATAACTCATGGGTGACTTCTGTGCAAATTGTACCTAAAAAGAGTAGGGTGACTGTAGTTGAAAATGAGCAAAATGAAATAATTCCCACTAAGGCAGTTATCAGGTAGAGATTCTATATAGATTATCAGAAGCTTAATAAGGCCATTTGCAAGGATCACTTCCTTTTACGGTTGATTGATCAAATGCTTGAAAGTCTTACAAGGCATGCTTATTATTGCCTTTTAGATGGTTATTACGAGTATAATCAAATTCTCATGTCCATATGGCATACTTGTATTTGAGAGAATAATGTTTGGTTTGTGTGATGTATTGGCTACTTTTTAATGGTATATGATGGCAATTTTTAATGATTTTATTGAGAAAACTATGAAAATTTTTATAGATTATTTTTTCATGTTTGGAGATTCTTTTGATGCATGTTTAGCTAACCTTTCTAAGATTTTACAGCTTTAGGAAAAAGACAAACCTAGTGTTCAATTAGAGAAATGTTATTTTATGGTGCAAAAAGGTGTGGTGTTTGGCCATAAAGTGTCTTTAAAAGGTATAGAGGTCGATAGGATAAAAATAGAAATCATAGAAAAGATACTTGGACCTATATCTATCAAGAGAGTGTGAAGTTTTCTTGGTCATGCGAGCTTTTACTATCACTTTATTAAGGATTTTCTAAGATTACAAAACCTCTATAATTTACTTAATAAAGATGTTATATTTAATTTTAACCAAAAGTGTTTGGATGCTCTTTAGAGGTTGAAAAAGGTTTTGACTTCGACACCTACTATAATAACCCCGTAGTGAAGCCAACCTTCTAAGCTTATGTGTGATATGAGTGTTTATGCCATTAGAGCTATTTTAGGATAAAAGATGGACAAAGAGATGCATATTATCTATTATTCAGGCAAAATGCTTAACAAAGCTCAAGTGAATTGTGCCACTGCAGAGAAGGAATTGCTTGCTATTATGTATGCATTTAACAAATTTAGGTAATATTTAGTGAGATCCAAAGTCATTACATACATTGATCATGCTACAATCAAGTACTTAATGAGTAAGAAACATGCCAAGCCTCGCCTCATATGTTGGGTGCTTATAATACAAGAGTTTGATCTTGAAATTTGTGACAAAAAAGGGATTGAAAATTTGGTTGCAAATCACTTGCATAAAATTCAGCCTAAGGAGGATGAGAACAACAACATGGAAATCATGGAAACATTCCCAGATGAACAACTCTTTATTCTTACCATTGGTACGCCATGGTATGTAGATATTGTGAACTATAGAGTGAGTGAAATTATGCCTCTGGACATATCTTTCTAGTAAAAGAAGAAGTTTTTAATAGATTACAAACATTTTGGGAAAAACCACTTCTCTACAAGGATTATACCGATGGTCTCATTCGAAGGTGCATTTTTAAGAAAAGAGTGCATGGAATCCTCACATATTATCATTCCTTATAAAGTGTGGGTCATTTTAGCATTACCAAAATTATTGCAAAGGCCTTATAAAGTGGATTCAATTGGCCAATGATGTTTGAAGATGCATGAAAATTCATGCATTCATGTGATTGTTAACAAAGGATGGGAAATCTATCTAGATGCCATGAAATGCCATTGAATAACATTCTCAAGATGAAATTATTTATGTATGGGGCATTGACTTTATGGGCCCTTTTCTTCCATCTTATGGGCAACATTACATCTTGGTTATTATTGATTATGTGTCTAAATAAGTTAAGGCAATGGCTTCTCTAACTAATAAAGCTAAAGTAGTAACTAAGTTTATAAAAGGTTCATTTCCTTAAATTTTGGAGTGCTTAGAGATATTATAAGTGATGGAGGGACACATTTCTGTAATGGAAATTGAAAACTTTGCTTAAAATGTATGGAGTTACTCATAAGGTTGCCACACTATACCATCCACAAACAAGTGGTCAAGTGAAAATTTCCAATAGAGAGTTAAAGTAGATTTTGAAGAAGACAATTTCCAATTTGAGTAAGGACTGGTAACTTAAACTATACGATGCATTGTAAGCATATAGAACAACCTTTAAAACATGTCTTTGATTGTCTCCTTACCATTTGGTTTTTGGAAAAGCTTACCATCTTCTTATAGAGTTAGAGCACAGGGCATATTTGGTCATTAAATTGCTAAATTTTGATCTCAAGATAATCAGAGAATAACATTTACTTTAATTAAATGAGTTTGATGAAATTTGATTGAATGTCTATGAGAGTGCTAAAATTTACAAGGAGAAGACTATGCTTTGGCAATATAAGCATATTCACAAACACTCTTTTAAAGTGGGACAATAAGTGTTATTGTTGAATTCATAACTTAGACACTTTTTAGGAAAGCTGAAATCACATTGATCTAAGTTGTTTAAAGTAGTGCAAGTCTTTCATCAAGGAGTTTTGGAGTTACAAGGAAACGATGATAACACATTTAAAGTGAATAACTAGTGTTTAAAGCCTTGCTTTTATGGAAATGCATTGAAAACAGGAGAAATTCTTCTCCTAAACACTCATACAAATAGAAATGTTAGAAAAGTCAAGCTAATAAGTATAAATAAGTGCTTGTTAGGAGGCAACCAAATGGTTTCAGTTAATTTAGTTTATTTTATTTTAATTTAGGCATAATTTTTATGTTTAGTTTTTAATTAGTTTAGTGTCTAAATTTTTAGAATTAGTAAGTTTTTACGAATTTATATTGCATTAGAATGCTATTTTAGAATTAAATTATGTTAAGTTTATGTTAATTTTAGTTTATTATGCTAATTATAGGCTGATTCGAGAACACTAAGCATAGGGAAGCTAGTTTGATGTAATTATGGAGAAGAAAAGCTTACTAGAAAAAAAAATATAGTTGTAGTCAGATTTACATGACCATACAATGGGCCATGCAAAAGCTTAGGGATGAAGTCTGCATAGAGGAGCTCAACAGGCAGTAGTTCACGAAATAGGTCTCAAGTTCTTGGAATGTACCACAAGTTATGTAACTTATGGAAGATACAAGTTCATAAAAGTTAGGCAATTAGTTCATGAGTTGAAAGTTAGGGGATTTAATTTTTTTGAACACTCACTTTCATGCTTTAACCCTAAACAACGGTGAACCATCTCTATCCTTTAAACCCATTACAAATTCTAACATATTTTAACTTCATTCCTTCTTCCCCATGGCATCACTTCCATAACCCCCCTTCCATTTCCAAGCCATCACTCCCAAAATTGTTCTTTAACCCTTTCTCTATCCATGCCAACACAATTCCACTAACTATCCTCTCATTTTTTCCTACACCTCAAACCCCTCCTTCTTCATCTTAAACTCTCTCTTATCTTTCTTTTTTCTTTATCTCAAACTCTTTTATTCTCTCTAATTCTTCCCACCCAACACTTGTTGAACTTTAAGCTTTTAAGTCTTGTCTTGTTAATTATAAACATGTCAAAGAATTAATCATTGTCCATGCTATTTATGTTAGAACTTGTAGGTATATCAATTTTTTGGACTATGATGATTGGAGAATGAAGAATGTTTGATAACTCTAAATGTTAGAGACTGAAGCTCAAGGTAATAGACCAATGATTATTATCTTCATCCAACAGGTGTTGTCAACCTGTCTTCATCTAATAGGCATTATCAACCTATCTTCATCCAATAGGCATTATAGACTTATTAAGCGACATTGAAGATATCACGACAGGTATTAGAGAAACACTTTAACTTTAGTATAGCCTTATGGACCTTCCAATGAGTGTTTCCCATATTCCCAACATGCATTGAACAATTGCTCTAACGTGGCATTACACATTAAACTTCATAATGGGCATCACAGTTTCCCTAATGGACATTGATCTTACCCTCACAACAAACATTATACTTTCACAATAGATGTTGGATAAAGTACCTTAGATTGAACAAAACTATCTAGAACCCAAAATAGGCATTGGTCCATCTCAATACGCATTAGAAAATCTTTCTAAATTAAGCCAAAGGCTCTAAACCCCCTAACAAGCACACCCAATATCTCAATCAGCATTGATTACATTCAACATGCATTTAAAGCTCACCAACAAGCATTAGACAAATGCTCTAGTTTGAGCTTTAAGCACTAAACCCTTCAACAAATGACATTCATATCTCAACAAGCATGGAAGGTGTTACCAATAGGCATTGCAAACCATCCAACAACCGTTGAAAGACTTTTGCAGATCATGAAAAATAGAGGATCAAGTTCATACTTTTTGAGAATTGATAATAGGCATTGACCCTTCTTTAATGGGAATTCAAGTTTAAAAAGTAATTACTATTATTTTTATCTAATGATCATTGATGAAAAAGTGAAATAACTCTGTTAAATTCAAAAGTAAAGCCTTAAGTCAAGTTATCTCTAACAGTTAGTCTCAACAGACATTTTAATAGAGCTAATGACTGTTGAGAGTGTATTTTGCTTAACAACTGCCCATTTATATGACATAAATGATGGTTAATCTTTTAATAATGGATGTGGGGATGTCTTAATGGGTGTTTCTTACTCTAAGATGCAATATGAAGTGAAACCTTTCTGTCTAACAGTTAGTTTTTTGTTCATGGTATAAAAGGATTCACTCTTAACATAAATAGATGTAGAAATGTTCTTTGAAGCAAGTATTCTATTGTGAAAGCTTTTCTTAATTAAAAAGGTGAACAAAGAGTGATCTAGCAATCAAAAGAAGTTGATTTTTAAAAGCTTGCAAAAGTTATATTCAAAATAGAGTTTGAAGGATAAGCTTTTCAAAAATTCTCTTGACATTCTCAACGTCATCAAACATATCTTATGTGAAGTGCTTAAGTGTCTCTACTGCTTGAGTAAGAAAGTTTTTCCTTCTTCTTAAAGTGTTGTATTTAGTTTGAGGAAACCTTAGGTTGGGAAACCTTAAAAACTAGATCTTGTAAATAACTTAAAGTGGTACCTAAAAACTACTTTAAATTAAGGTTAGTAGTTTTTGTGATCTACTTGTTAGAGGTTGATAGAGCATGAAAAATCTATCACTTGAAAAGGCTTGGTAAGTGCCCAAAAACTTACTTGTGTAAAGGTTATTGACAGCACCTTAAGCTATCAAGATAGTGAAGGTTCTAGTGGAGATACTATAGGAGACAATGTAGGCCAGTTGTGCCGAACCTCAATAAATCTTATGTTTTGATTCTTCATCTTTTTTGCACTTAATTTTAATTGTTAATACTTGTTATTATCCTATTCATTCCCCCTTCTAGGGCACCAAGGGTCAATAATACCATGTTGTTCAAAAGAGTGGTGAAGAAAAGGGCATTTGCACTATAACATTCTTAACATAATTCATTTACATTTTAGTTATGTTATATTTGCGTATATGCATCCCATGGCATAAGCATGACAATAAAATTTATATCATCACATTTAAGGCATTTCAATATGGATATGTTGTTTGCACAGTTCCATTGCAAATTATCTTGAAACTTATTAAATGTATAAAGATTTGATAAAAAATAGTAAGGGGGGGGGGGGGGGGGGTGGTGGTAAAGGTGATTAAGGAATGAGGAAAAGGAAATAAAAAGAGAAAATTTAAACTTTCAACCAAAGTTAATAAGCCACCAATCTTTAATCCTCCTAAAATAAGAATACAAATTAGAATTCTCTTCCATTAAGGGCAAATAAGAGAGGAGAAAAAGAGGCAATATAATAGAAAAGAAAGAGCAAATAAAAAAAGAAAGAAAGAAGAGAAGGAACAAGAAGAAGAAGAAGAAAAAAGGAGAAAAATAAATTACTTAGGAAGGAATCTTGAGGTCTTCTAGCTTTGGCAAAAGATACGTGATTTCATATTTGTTTCCTCATGAAATTTCTCCTTCATGGCATATTGATCATGAGCAATTACAAGTAATTATGAAGTAATTGTAGTTAGGATTCATGTGTGAAAAGTTATTAGGAGCAAATATGTTTGAGAAGTTATTGGGAGAAAATATTTGTGAGAAGTTATTGGGAAAATTATTAAAATGCACCATGAATTATTTAGTGCATATTTTGGGTTGAATTTTTTGATATGTTATACCCATATATGTCTAGTTAGGTAAAAAAAAGAATCAGGTCATTTCAATTTCTAGGGCAAAGTAATTATAGAAATAACATGCTAAGGTCATGATATTTTACTAAACCATACATGCAAAATGAGATAAAAAAAAATTTTTTTCTTACTTTATCATCACAAATTGATTTTGTGTACTAAAATAGGTCTTCAAGGCATTCACGATAATATCGAGAATAAGCTGGGACCATCCACAACTTAATAGCTCAAATAAGGAGGTAAATAAATAGCTAATCATACATAACACATGTGATTAGCTAATTGTTATGAATTTATATTCTATTATGGATTGAAATGTTGTTTATTGAGATGATATCATTGAATATATTGATGGAAAAATTAGACACCAGTGTTCCTAGTCTAGGGTTGGCAAACATTCTTTATGATGCATTTCTAACTAGTATAGTGGACACCAGTGTCTCTAGTTTGGGATTGGCAAACATTCTTCTAATGAGAGAGCTTCCATAAGTATTTCTTGATTATTTGCTTGATTTGCCACCATATAGAGAAGTTAATTTTAATATTGAGACCTTAATAGGAGTGACACCTATTTCTATTGTACCATATTGAATGGCAATAGTGGAATTGCAAGAATTAAAAAAACAGTTGGAAGAGTTTTTGGAAAAAGGTTTCATTCAACCTAGTACATCTCCTGAGGGGGTATCAGTGTTATTTATGAAGAAAAAGGATGGAAACATATAATTGTGTATTGATTATAGACAATTAAATTAAGTAACGGTAAACAATAAATTTCCCTTTTTGAGAATTGATGATTACTTGATCAACTTTAAGGTGCATAGTATTTTCAAAAATTGATTTGAGATCTAAGTATTAGTAGTTGAGGGTTGTTGAGCCAAATATTCCAAAAACCACCTTCCGCACTAGGCGTGGTCACTATGAGTTCCTCATTATGCCCTTTGGGTTAACTAATACACTAGCAACATTCATGACATTAATTAATTGTACCTTCAATCAATATATTGATCAGTTTATGATTATGTTCATTGATGACATTCTCATATACTCACGAAATCATGTGGAGCATGACCAACATTTGAGAATCATATTACCAATTTTAAGGGAGATGTAGTTATATGACAAATTAAGCAAATATGACTTTTGGATGGAACAAGTGATCTTTTTGGGCATGTTGTATCCAGACATGGTGTTCAACCTGATCTAGCTAAGGTGAAAGCCATTTTTGTGTAGGATCCACTAAAAAATGTATCAGAGGTGCATAGTTTTCTCGAGTTGGCTAGTTATCATAGATGATTTATGAAAGGATTATCTACTACTATTAAGCCATTGACAAAATTATTAAGGAAGAATGTAACATTTAAATAGGATTATCAGTATCAACAGAGTTTTGAGCAATTGAAGAAGTGACTACAACATCAATTTTGACATTGCCTTCAACAAATGGTGGATTTATGGTGTACACTAATGCTTCAAGATAGGGGTAAGGTTGTGTTTTAATGCAACGTGGAAAGGTGATAGCTTATGCTTCTTGATAGCTAAGGCCTCATGAGTTGAATTATCCTAGACATGACCTAGAGTTGGCAACCATTATCCATGCCTTGAACATTTAGAGGCATCCCAATTTGGTTTGAAGCTCTTATTCTTATCCTTGTCCCACTTTTTTTTCTTCTTTAGCTTGGGATAATTATATTTGTTGTATCCTTGGTTTCCACATTCAAAGCAAGTTACATCTTTCTTCTTTGCCTTGAAGTTGGGAGATGTCTTCTTGAGGTTCCTTTTTTTCTTTCTTCTCTTCATAAGCTCTTTAGACCTCGTAGAAAGAATGACAAGTTCTTCTCCCTCCTTCTCACTTTCTTCACTTCCATTTGTGCTTTCTTCTACCTCTTTATCTTTACTAGAGGACTTAAGAGCAAAAGTCTTTTTCTCTCCTTGTTCTCATTGAGCTCTCATCTTTTTCATTTCTTTATCATTCTTAATCACCGTCTCATAAGTGACAAGCTTACCATTTAGAACATCGGTTGGTACTTTTCTAATCACTTAATTGGACTCTTGGATACTACACAGTCTTGCTCTAAATTTCTCCAAAGGAAGCATCTTAGGGATTCTAGTATTTACCTCATGGTTGGTGAGTATTCTTTTATACTTCTTTATATTGTTAATGATGGCAAGTAGTTTATTTGTCATTTCGATGAAGAAATCATTCTCCTTCATCATGAAAACTCTCATTCAATCACATACATCTCTAATCTACTTGACTTCATAAGTGTTGCACCCTCATGATAGTTCTCTAGAGCATTCCATATGGTAT
The DNA here is from genome assembly GCA_949677035.1 of Omphalea diandra. Lineage (NCBI taxonomy): Eukaryota > Viridiplantae > Streptophyta > Magnoliopsida > Malpighiales > Euphorbiaceae > Omphalea > Omphalea diandra. Next base: position 19,673 of record CATIWR010363310.1, read on the forward strand.
AAGCAGTTTGACAATTTTGAACTCTTCTAATTTCTTCTATTAACATTGTACTTAAGAGAATTGACATTACTTTTTTGTTCTTGCCATTTTCCTTTTTATGAGCTTCAACTCATTCTTTTCTTAGAATTAATTATTCACTACCATCCACTACTCTAATAGTGGCTTCCACTCATTTACAATAATGTCCCATAGATCCAACACATCACTATCAAGGCAGATTTCCATTCTATACTTCCAATAAGTATAGTCAAATCCAACAAAGAAAGGTTTGAGGTGAGAGTGGATTCCTTCTTTAGCCATTGATATTTTTTCAAGAAATTAAGGCTAGATTTGAGACTAATCTCTGATACCATTTGTTGGTCCTTGTGCATTAAGAAGGGGGGTTGAATTGATGGAAAATTTAAATTTTTAGAGGGTTTATTAACAATGCAAAGTTAAAGAAAGAGTAGGTGATGATAGGTGCATGCTATATATAAAAACCCTTAAGCTACAAGTACACAGGTAAGAAGTAATAATGTATACTTATGAGCACAAATATTATTCCCATGAGGATTAGGTTTAAGTACTAAGTATCTTATGCCTTATATTATTTAAAGAATCAATAATGAATAACAATTAAAATTGTAACTAAGAAAATTAAACAAAACATTAGAAGTGATGAGAGATAATCAATAGGTGAGAGTGGCTAGGGGTTCAACTTCACTTTGTGACTTTTTAATGACTGAGAGATAATCAATGGGTGAGAGTGGCTAAGGGTTCAACTTCACTTTGTGAGTTTTTAATGAGTGAGAGATAATCAATGGGTCAGAGTGGTTAGGGGTTCAACTTCACTTTATGACTTTTTAATGAGTTCTTAATCCTTGCATAATTGGTTAATATATCAAGTGCTACTATTGAGTCACTACGGTAATCAATCAATTTCTCTCGAGTAGTAATTGACATACAAAAGCATGTTAAGCTAAAGGTTCCTCAACTTAAAAGTAAAATATCATGCAATTGTTTACAAAACAAAACTTTAAGGATAACAATGACTCATTAAGCTTCCTCAACTCATAAAAAATAAGGGAATTATTGAAGGGTCCATTCTATGAAAAATATCTCTTAATTGTCAATTTATGGAACTAATATGATTAATGGCCAGTTAATCAAAAGTATAAAGCACTCAACAATTACTAACATAAGTAGTAAATGAAACCAAATAGAATTAGATTAAGAAAAACCAATATGAGTCACACAAGATCCATTTACAACCCTACCCTAAAATAATTTAGTTTATGTTGAAAAAAGAATAAGAAAAGAAAATGATCAAATCAATCCTAAGGGTAGCCATGAACTTCTTCTTGATCTCCTTGATTGCTTGCACCTTCTTTTTCTTTCCAACTCCTAGATTAAACACTTGATACTTGTTAAGCGTTGTTCTCTCTTTTGGGTTAATCTCTCATGCCTTAAGTTTAGCTTATTTCTTCCTTTAAATAATGCTCAAATTATGTCTTCAAAAGAAGAAGTTTAGGTCCATGAAAAAGGAAAAGAATCCTTAATAATTAGAAGTTGTGAATCTAACTTTGACTAAGGTGCACGGTCGTGCATTATTATGACACAGTTGTGCTCTTTAGTGATCTCTTTTTGTTGTGCCAACCTTTCAGGATGCATAACCATGCTTTGAGGTTGTGCATTTTGATTATCCTCTGCCTTCTTGATGTTTTTAAGAGACATCACCATGTACTTTGAGCACAAGACCATGCCTCATCCTATTTCACTTTGATTTTGGTTTTTCTTCACTTTATACATACAAAACACCAATTAACATGTATTAGTTATATTAATATGCAAAATTAAGTGATAATGAATGGATTTAAGGAAGAATTAAACTTTAAAATATGGAAATTATAATGCTAAACAAATTACCCTAAACTTGAATTACTGTTTATCCTTAAGCAATTGCCATCCTTACTCATGAAAAATTTTATAACTTCCATGGCTAGGATTTAGTCTTAAGATTTGAAACAAAAGATTTATCTTAGCTATAACCATGATTTTCATTAATCAAGTAATTGCACTCATAATAATAATAACATCCAAACAAATCAAGTCTAATTCTCAATCAATCAAACCCACTAGAGTGTGTGTGTGACTTGACATCATAGTCATTCAATATTTTGATCCTCTTTCATAGTCACATCAAACATATTCTTCCTTGATTCTAAGGAATCACTTATGATCATAAGCAAGATTGATTTACCTTTCCCCATGAATGTAGAACCTAGCAACCTTAAGGACTATAAGATATTTAATAGCTTGTAACGTAAGGCTTAAGGTTAAACTATCAAATAGTGGTCAAGTAGAGAACATTTACTATGATAATAATTATACTATTGATGTGAAGTATTCATTTGCAAGACTTCATGCTACCTTTTTGTTTTCACTTAATGGCCTGATCTCTTCTTTCTTTCTTTCTTTTTTTTTCTTCTTATATTTTTTTTTGAATGATACATATATAAGAACGAGATTAAAACATTAATATGTTGCCCCCAAACTTGAATTGATCTTTTATGGTATAACATATAATAATGAATGGACCTTTTTTTATTAATTCTTCCAATGTGTACATATGCATATGAATGACCTAGCACACAACACATCATCACATAACCATGTCTTAGATTTATTCTCTTGCTAAGGGAGGTGAAAAATCATTTTAGGCTATATGGCTATAATAAGGGTTATAGGTTAAAGAAGAAAAGATTATCAATACTCTTTAAAGGCTATTTTCCATAAGAGACAAAATAGGTGATAAGAATGTAAATCAAGGTATGAAAGAGGAATAATGGCATAACCACAAAATGCCTTAATCATTTCCCTAAAATTGCCATGTTCTAGGATTTCGCCTTAAAAGGTGTTTTAGCTTGTTCTAGTATATGTCGAGGTTTCCTCTAGCTTAAAGTGGTATGGTTGAAACACGTCATAAAGAAATTCCTATTTTGTCATGTGTATAAAATATATTATATTGTGTCTAACCAATTTTGAATAAAAACATGATTATTGAGCTTAAATTATTATTATAAGGGAAATTAACCTAATCAATTCCAAACAATAATTATAAATTTTCTTCACTGATTTTTTACCTTAAAACCCCAAACCAAAACTAAC